>CM077881.1:38267102-38324602 GCA_039720435.1 Amazona ochrocephala
TCTGTCTCAAATCACTGTCTGTCCCCTGGTCATCAACCAGCATGGCAGTCTGGAGAGCATGAGTGAGAACCAGAGGGGTGCTAATAGAAGCCCATCCTCAGCCCAGGCAGGGGGGGCAAGAAGAGGCTGTGAAGAAGAGGGGAGCAGGGATTTCAGGAGCTGGCAGTGATGTCTTGCCATACTTCCACCACTTCATGCAACAAAAAATAAGTATGAATAGGCCATCACTTTGGGAGGGCAGAGCACTACTGCTAAGTCACCTCTTTGGCCAAAAAACATAGGAAAAAAACACTGTATATAAGCAGGATTCCCAATTTCAAAGCCATACATAATTTCACACCAATAGCTGCAGCTTATGGATACTGTTTCTGTAACTAAAGACAATTTTTGAAAGTGTGAGCAGCTATTTGTGTTTCTCTGAAAAGGAGTGCCGGTCAAGCATCATAGCACAGTCTCTCTGCTGGCTTTAACTGCTGTTGGGGAGGTGTGTAACAGCCTTGAGTTGTACATTTGCAGAGAAAATATCATGCCATGCAGATGCTCAAGTCTGCTCTCTCTGTGCAGAAAACTCTGCACAAGGCTGTAACAGTGTATGAAATACCAGGAAAGAGCTCAGCATATTTTCCCCATGCTTGGTAGAAGTTAGCAGGGAAGTACAATCATTTCAGTTGGGATCAGACTATCCATTGGCTATCAAAGTCCGAATTTTAATTAACCCCCAAAATTGTCTGACGAAGATCATTCCTCTTTTGTGCTGCCTAACCAGTTGTATGTACACTGGGCATGCAGTACCTAAGTCAGATGCTGCTTTGTTATAATTAGGGCAGCAAATTTTGTTTTCTGTTTGGTACTTGCTGTTACATATTGCATGTAGTGTATGGCACTGTTAAGGGAAAAAAATTGGAGTCAAAGAGCCTGGAAAGTTAGGTCTGCTCTGTAGCACTGTGAGATTGTTGACATCTGCCGAGGCTGGAGAGCTCAGTGAGCAGGAAATGGGGTGTCACTCTGAGTGGTAGTTTACCATTATCCTGGCATCCTAATGAAGTGTCTGCAGTGCACAGAGCTTCTGGATGGCATCTTAACGCACGGCTAAGCAAAAGCACTTCTCTCCTTGTCACTGTCATCCATCTGCCTGCACCCTACTGTAGCCAATGGGATGGAACCATGCTACAATGTGCTATAAGCCATTCAGAGTTGCACATTGCATAATCAGTCCCATCAAATATGTAAAAAATGACTATTATTGGTTATTTCCCTCAAACTCTGGCACCTGGAGTTTGATACATTAAAGTTTAACTTTTGTAAGTGCTGTTTTTTTCCATTAATTTCACATATATTTTTGTTAAATGGGGCTGAGTTGTGAACTCATTGTCTTGGGTCTTGCAAATGGATCACAAAATTTGTATGAACATTCATTGCAAACTCCAATTTATATCACATAGGATGAATTTATCAATTTCCCAAATAGAGAGATTCTACACAATTCTCATTTTCTTTTGCAACATCTATTTCTGTAGCAGGAATAAAAAGTAAAATAAATTCAAATTGGTAATTTTCCTTATAGCAAACATTAGTTAGTTTGAACAGTTATACATTTTTTTTAAAACAAAAAAAATATTTTACAGTGTATCTGCATGAGACAATTGCCACAGTGTACTGAAAGTGATTAAAATTGGGACTTTTACGTTTCATACAGTAACATTAAGATATCCTGTCATCAGTGATACAAATTCTTATCTATTTATTTATACATAAAAATCTGTGTGTTTCAGTCAGCATGACTTCCAGAATATAAAGACTTACCAAATTAAAGCAGAGTTTTGGGCAGTTGACATCTCTGAAAAAAAATTAAGTCAGCAGAGCACTCTCTTTTAAGCAAGTTTTCATTCCCTGATAACACCAAAGCTATCAAGGACTGGGGTTAAGAATTGTGTGGCAGGGCAATCTTCTAAAATGGGCAAGAGCAAGATGAATTGGCTAAGTTGGGTGTTTATTTATACAAACAAGAGGGCAGAACATAATTTAGTTGAATCAGGAATTTTTCACAGACATTAAAACTATAGCAAACATAACAGCGGGGATGCTTGCACAGCAGCACAGTGGGGAAGCTCACAGAGCGTCTGCCCACACTACGGCTGGCTGTAGCTAGCGCCATAAGTCTCACAATTTCATTAGCACTCAAAAATCCACCTAACCCACTGTTCTGATAAAAAAAAAAAATAAATAAATAAAAAATAGATGAAATAAGCAAACCAAAAAAGCCCCAGATAAGACCTGCCTTTCCCTCCGCAGCTGAATCAGTTGTGAATTGTTGGAAAAACTCTTGGCAGGCAGATTTTGCTGTAGCAACAGTGTGTGACATTTTAACAACCGCAGAAATCTCATCCAAAAAATCCCCAAAACAAGATGAGAAGAGCCATGTAAGAAAATCGGAGAAAACCATGCCTAAAAAACCAACAACAAATTACAGATTAGGTGGCAGATCAATAATATATTTTATGCAGAATCATAAATCACTGTTTTTTTTCAGCACTTCAGCTTCGAGGCTCAAAAGCATAAAAAGAAACCAAGGCTTGTGCATGATAAAATTAAGCATTAATGAGAGCCATAAATGCCATTTAACATTAAACATGTACAAGACACTGAAATGCCTGGTAAAGGGAAATGGGTGCTATAGTAAAACTATACAAAGTAAGTCAGACATGAATAATGCAGCAGGTCTGAGGAGGGTCATGGGTCAGACTCCAGTACCTTACAAAATAATGAATGCATGTCAGGTTAGAGACATACATCCCTTCCTAACAAATGTGAGTTATTGGAGATAAACCCTGGACTTCCTGTTCTGAAACAAAGTGGCTTGTTGTAAACATCTATGTCCATTTAAAATTAATGATTAAAAGAAAGATTCAGTGGGATTTGCTTAAGTATTCTTTATGGCTATGAGTGCTAAAGGTTACTTTCTTCATTCATTTTTACCCAGCCACTGTTAACGTTACAGACACATCATGTTTTCTTCTGTGCTCAAATGTTTATCCAAAGCTCATTTACAAAAGAGCTTATATAATATGAAGCAGGTTTTTTTTTCAATGCATTCTTCATTTAAATATAAATAAAAGAGCATCCCTACAGTTTTGCTCCATTAAAGGGAGCCAGCCCTATTTTTAAAGACAGTAACCCAAATTCTAAATATGTTCTATGAAAATATTACATGGAAAACCATCTGTGATTCACTTGACTATCCTGATCTGCTAAAATTATCACCTATATCTTCCATATATTTTCCCCAAAATACAAAAAAGATTAACTGTCCTCTCATTCTTTATTTCGTATATGTGATTACGATAACTCTTTTCCTTCTTCAGTCTTCACAGGGAGAAGAGTATAACTTTCCAAAATGGGAATGTTTTCCCCTGATTTTCACCAATTCTCACAATAAAAAAAGAAGTATAATGAAAAATAGTATTGTTTCATTTTATGAAAACTAGTCTGCTTAATTTTCTAAACTTAGATGGAGAATTTAACATCTGTTCAGTGTGTTTTCCTTCTTTTGCACCCTGCACTGCTAGCTTTCATAATGCAGTGCAAGGAAGGGGATACCTTCTCTACAGCTATTTATACAAAACCATGTTTGATTATTTCCTCCCTCCTTTTGAGCATGGTAAAGAGAAAATCCTAAATTTTATGTTTAAATTGAAAAGTGTTTCTACTTAGGAATCTGAAAAGGAAAAATTTCTAGGAGAGTGGGACTCAAGGCTTTACAGAAATAAAGCAAATACATAGGTATTACAAATGAAACATAAGATCCTGCATCTGATCTGTTAAATATTCCATCAACAAGGTCAAGAGTAAAGACAAGCCCAGCCACAAAAACTGAAGGAAGAGTAAGCTTTAATAAAAAAAAGTATGCACAGTTTATACTCTTCAGCTTTTCAAGTGTAAAACCAAAATCTTTTATACTAGAGAAAAATCAAGCATGTATATAGCATTTAAAAAGACACCAAGATCAACCATTTTAATGAAAGAGTACCCAATATTTTCAAAGAACTATAAAAGGGAGTGAGACTAAGTGTTATGGCAAAAAGCCTGGGCTCAGCAAGTTTGTGTGGGAAATGGTGAAATGTGACTGTGATTTATAATGAGAAAAGGTATCTACAACATACAATTTTCTACCTAGCTGCAAATAATAATTCATAGTGATGTCCCTTCCAGATAAAATACCTTTGCAATGTAGGACTCATGTGGTAAAATGATCATGATAAATGTCAGACCAGTGCAGGTAACGGCTTTACAAACCATTAAGATTAGCTGGCTCTTTTTTTTTTTTTTTTTTGATGATAACAGTAACCATGCTGCGATTCTATGTGGTAATAGTATCTCAGTACTGATAAATGCCAGAGCCAGGCAGAGGTGTTTATCATCCCCAGTTCAGAAATGCTGACTAAAGTCACCACATGTAGCCTGGTTTTTCTTCTTTTACAATAGACTAACAATTAACAAATAGACTGAATCACAAAACAATTTTATGCAAAATTTCTACAGTTCTTGTGCTTTAGTTCCTACATAAATATCTCTAATACACTAGTACTGATTATTTTGGTACAGTAAGTCCTAAACCAAAGCTTTCTACCCTTGCCACTCTCTTAATAAATAATTTCTTTGTAAATTAATACTTCTCGTTTTACTTTACTTCTTTTACAAATACACCTTATAAGGAAGTACAGCCTTGATTACCAAGCTGGTACATATGTTAACCAACACAGGGCAGAGACACTTCCTTCAAGAAAGCACAATAAAGTTTTACTGTACATTTCCTTGCAAATATTCTGCAATGGGCAAACATTGCAGAAGTCTTTTCTTCCATTGAGTCTCTCCCTACCTCTGTTTCAGTTTCGCTCAAGTCCATTGAGTTCTCAGGATAAAACAGAATTAAAAATAAAGCCATTTGGGAAACTTTATTTGAGAAGTTGCAGTATAGCCAGGGTAGCCCCAACCTGAATATAACTTATCTAGTAAGATCATAACATGTCTTAGTGTTGCATAGGGCAATGAAACTGGTGGAGGGTCCAGAGCACAAATCTTATGAGAAACAGCTGAGGGGACTGGGGTTGTTTAGCCTAGAGAAAAGGAGGCTCAAGGGAGACCTTATTGCTCTCTACAAATACCTGAAAGGAGGTTGTAGCAAAGTGGAGGTCAGTCTCTTCTCCAAGTAACAAGCTATAGGACAAGAGGAAGCAGCCTCGAGTTTTGCCAGGGGACGTTTAGATTGGATATTAGGAAAAATTCCTTCACTGAAAGGTTGTCAAGCATTGGAGTAGGCTGCGCAGGGAAGTGGTGAAGTCACCATCCCTGGAGGTATTTAAAAGACATGTAGATGTGGCTCTTTGGGACATGGTTTGCTGATAGACTTAGCAGTACTAGGTTAACAGTTGGACTTCGTGAGCTTAAAGGTCTTTTCCAACCTAAAAGATTCTATGGTTCTATGTGTGCACACCAAGTAGCACGAATACAGACTTTGTATCTGCTTCCTACAATAAATTCACTTCAGCAAATTTAATATGATTTTAATTTGCAACTTCAGTCATATTTCCACTGGAGAAGATTGCCCATAGAACAAAAATGAACAGTCCTATTAGAACTTCTTTATTAGAACAAGAACTGCTTGTGGTAGAAAATATCAACGGATGACTGAGTTGTAAGACTGGGGGAGTTTGTACTGTTCGGAAGTTAAATTTCTGTACAAGTCAAACCAGAACAAGAAAAATAAACGCAAACAGTGTATTTATAAGAAGGATGTGGACATGCTAGAACGAGTCCAGAGGAGGGTCACAAAGATGATCAGAGGCCTGGAGAACTTCTCCTATGGAGACAGGCTGAGAGAGTTGGGCTTGTTCAAGCCTGGAGAACAGAAGGCTGCAGGGAGACCTTAAAGCAACTTCCAGTGCCTAAATGGGCTGACAAGAAATAAGGAGAGGGGCTTTTTATAAGGCAGGTATGAATAGGACAAGGGAGAGCGGCTTTAAACTGACAGAGGGAAGATTTAGATTAGATATTAGAAAGAAGTTCTTTCCTGTGAGGGTGGTGAGGCACTGGTACGAGTGCCCAGAGAAGCTGTGGCTGCCCCACCCCTGGCAGTGTTCAAGGCCAGGTTGGACGGGGCTTTGAGTAACCTGGTCTGGTGGAAATTGTCCCTGCCTGTGGCAGGGTAGTTGGAACTAGGTGATCTTTAAGGTCCCTTCCAACCCAAAACATTCTGTGATTCTATGATTCATTTGTGTTTAACTTCATCATCACTGTTGTCAATTGCATGAATTCCTACAGGATAAACCCATATTAAAGTTTGGAAGTTTTCTTACTGGAAAGTAATATCTATGCACTGACTACTTTGAGATCTTGTCTCTCATATCTATACAATCTTCTATATTATAAAAAATGCAGATATATACATATATCTCTCTGTGTGTGACATTAATCTCAACAGGAATTAGGAATACATGCTGACGAAGAAGTATTGCATTAGTGTCATGGTTTAAGCCCAGCCGTAACTCAGAACCACACAGCTGCTCTCTCACTCCCTCCTCTTCCCCCTCCCGCCCCCCCTTACAGAGGTATGGGGAGGAGAATCGAAAGAATGTAACTCCCACAGATTGACATAAGAACAGTCCAGTAACTAAGCTACAACATAAACCACTGCTGCTACCACCAATAATAATAATGAAAAGGGAAACAACAAGGGAAGAGAATACAACCGCTCACCACCTGCCGACCAGTACCCAGCCTGACCAAGCAGTGATCTAACCATTCCAGGGAAGTGCCCTCAGTTTATATAGTGGGCATGACGTGCTGTGGTATGGAATACCTCTTTGGTTGGTTCTCTGCTTCCTTCTGGCTTCTCCTCCTCCCTGGCAGAGCATGAGATTCAGAAAGCCCTTGGTCAGAGTAAACATTACTGAGCAGCAACTAAAAACATTGGTGTTATCAGCGCTGTTCCCAAGCCAAAAGTCAAAACCACAGCATGGCACCAGCTACTAAGAAGGAGAAAAAAATGACTGCTACTGCTGAACCCAGGACAGTATCCACTCCTTATTCCATACCATTCATGTCATGCTCAGATCCCACATTTGTAATATACCATCTCTCTTATATACATACATATATGTATACATTCACACACATATACAGAGAGAGAGAGATCATTCCTTAGTGCATGGACCAATCCCCATAAAGCTGCTGAGTCCATCCGGTCCATGATGACGGGCTCCATCTCTTGTAACAGTCTTTCAGAGCAGGAAAGGCTGTGGGCAGTGTTGGATCGTTGCCTGCTGATGCTGATGGTTCCTTTACCGCAGAACTCATCTGGTTTCATCAAAGTTCATTCTTTGTTGGAATGGTGGTCAGAGGGAAGTCAGGACCAGTCGCTGGTGACCTGAAGACATCTAGTTGGTGGGCTATAAAAGTGCTATATAGCAGGCAACAGCATATAATTGAGTTCATTGGCTGTTCTCCCCTAAAATCAAATCCCCTTGAGGTTCACATTGGACTTCCCATCTTCCCGCATTGCACACCAAGTATATCCAGGTCCCTGAGCAAAAGCAATCCCACAACTGTGTTTGCCTTTACCTCAAGCAGGAATAACCCAGGTTGTCTTCCCCAGCAAATTCTTTATGTGCACCATGGGAACATTGCCCCCTTCTACAGTATGTAAAAGTTCTGACTGGGCTGGACCAGCCCTACTGGCAGATCCTCTGGTGTTGACCAACCAGGTGGCTTTTGGTAAATGTGTATCCCAATGTATGATAGTCCCACCCCCCAGTGCTCTCAGTGTAGTTTTTAACAACCCATTGTACCATTCGATTTTCCCAGAGGCTGGTGCATGGTAGGGGATGTGATATACCCACTCAACGCCATGCTCTTTGGCCCAAATGTCTGTAAGGCTATTCTGGAAATGAGTCCCATTGTCTGACTCAGTTCTCTCTGGGGTGCTGTGTCTCCACAAAATCTGTTTTTCAAGGCCCAGGATAGTGTTCTGTGCAGTGGCATGGGGCACAGCGTATGTTTCCAGCCATCCGGTGGTTGCTTCCACCATGGTAAGCACATGGCGCTTGCTTGGCAGGCTGGTGGGAGTGTGATGCAATCAATCTGCCAGGCCTCCCGGTATTTGTACTTCAGCCATCGTCCTCCATACCAGAGAGGCTTTAACCGTTTAGCTTGCTTATGAGACAAGGGGGGCACAAAATCACTAAATGAAATATATAAACCTTTAGAATCAGTTTAAAGTAATGTTAAGTTTGATGGCTTTGTAACACTATCAATGGAAAACTACTGAGGTGCATGATTCACAGAGAAAAAAAATAGAGTACAGCTAGAGAACATACTGAGAATTCTTGTATAAGATAAACCATTGTAGTTGACGTAGGTTTAGGTCCTCATGACCTTAGTGCAAAATGAGTGTCAGAAAAACAGGCTAGAAGAACAGGACGTAAGGATAAGGAGTATCTGGAATGGCAGGTGTCCAGGATAGGCTGCAGTTAAACTAACGGATAAGTAGAAGGACAGGATGATTGTTATGTCTGTGGTGTTAACAAACCAATTAAGCTGGTATAAACATCTACTGCACCTGCTTCAAAGGCTGCCAGAAGTGATGAAGATTGTTAGAAGAAGTAAACGATCCTCAGAGACCATCACCACATTTTTGTACACATGTGGGAAACTTTCTGGAAAATTATGTACTCCAGTCGTAGCCTCACGAATACGTATGTATGCCCAGCAGCTATATAAGGACAGCTTGTGTAGCAATACGGAGACACACATTAGGAGGAGCTATCCCCTCGTGTCTCCGGTGCCGCAATGAAGAATACCTGCTTGCCACCTTGAAAACTTTGCTGGGAGTAAGTTCCTGGAGTTTTCTCCGAATCACTCAATTGCAGCACATATTTCACACTCACGTATAATGTGGGCAATAGTGTCCATTGTTAAATCCACCCCTCAATCATGAGCCCATCTGTATGTTGCATCTCTGCCCTGATGGCCTGAAGTGTCATGGGCCCACCAGGCCAAATATAATTCACGCTTATGTTGCCAATCTAAGTCCATCTGAGCCACTTCAACCTTAGCAGCTTTATCCACTTGTTGGTTGTTCTGGTGTTCCTCAGTGGTCCGACTCTTGGGTACATGAGCATCTACATGGCTTACCTAAAGGCCATTCAAAACCTTCAGAACTCTCAAATGATGCTGTAAATGATCTGGTGGGGAGACTGAGAATGTAAGGGAATGTCTCCTTCATGGGTTGACCACACAAGGAGGGGAAAAAAGATGTGTAATTGCTAAACACTTCTATTATATACCTCCCAAAGTATAGAGGTGGTAACCACACTGGGAATGCAAGACAGATCAGTTTCGTGATCAATGATTCTATTGCATTACAACTCATTACCAAAAAGTACAATGGACAAGAACCTTAGCCCAAGGCCCCCAGCCAATAAACACTAATACAGCAAATACCAGCTGTAAGTAAGGTACAACAAGCTGAAACTGTGAGATCAAGAGCAACAATTTTGAGAGCCAATAAATCTGCACTGTGACGAGCGACTATTAATCCAAAACAATGAATGCTTATCACAAATACGATTAGACACACTCTAGTCAGATCTATCATTATCTCAACCCTTCATGCCCCACGTTGGGTGCCAAAAAGAACTGTCATGGTTTAATCCCAGCCGTAACTCAGAACCACGCAGCCGCTCTCTCATTCCCCCTATTCCTCCCCCAGCTCTCGGAGGGATGGGGACAAGAATCGAAAGAATGTAACTCCCACAGATTGAGATAATAGTCCAGTAACTAAGGTAGAACACAAACCAATACTGCTACCACCAGTAATAATAATGATACGGGAAATAACAAGGGAAGAGAACACAACCACTCACCACCCGCTGACCGATACCCAGCCAGACCCAGCAGTGATTTAACCGTTCCAGGGAACTGCTCCCAGTTTATATAGTGGGCATGACGTGCTGTGGTATGGAATACCTCTTTGGTTGGTTTGGGTCAGGTGTCCTGTTTCAGCTTCCTCCTGGCTTCCCCTCCTCCCTGGCAGAGTATGAGACTCAGAAAGTCCTTGGTCAGAGTAAACATTACTGAGCAGCAACTAAAAACATTGGTGTTATCAGCGCTGTTCCCAGGCCAAAAGTCAACACCACAGCATTGCACCAGCTACTCAGAAGGAGAAAAAAATGACTGCTACTGCTGAACCCAGGACAATTAGTAACTTTAATTTGTAAGTTTAGTTCAACTGCAGAGGATTTTTGCCTGAAACATTTTTTTGGGGTGAATTCTTTGAATCAAGGCACTAATCACTATGTGTGCTTATGCAGCACCTACTGCAACTGGGAATGAATCCAGATTGAGATCTCTGGGTGCAAGGGTAATATGAATATTAAAAAGGAACATATATATGAAGAATGATAGGTGATAATTAAATCATAGATGATAAGATCAAAAAAGTATTCTCAGGTTATCTAGGGCATGAAACATGCAAGATGTTTTTTGCTATGTCAGACCTACTGGAACCTTATCTAATCTGTTGCTAAAAAAAAGCACACTTGTACCTGACATCAGTTGCAACATTTTATACAAATATCAAGCAAACCTTTCCCACAAAACTATGTATCATGTTAAAACATGAAAATGTATCTTAACAAAAAGGATAGCAAGGTTCTTATCACCTCAAAACAGAGATTGAAGTCCTTAGTACTACATTCTTTATTACTAATCATAGAATCATAGAATAATAGAATAGTTAGGGTTGGAAAGGACCTCAAGATCATAGAGTTCCAACCCCCCTGCCATGGGTAGGGACACCTCCCACTAAACCATGCCATCCAAGGCTATGTCCAACCCCACCTTGAACACCGCCAGGGATGGAGCATTCATATCTTCCCTGGGCAACCCATTCCAGTGCCTCACCACTGCCTCACCATTTCTTCCTCATATCCAATCTAAACTTCCCCTGTTTAAGTTCGAACCCATTACCCCTTGTCCTCTCACTACAATCCCTAATGAAGAGTCCCTCCCCAGCATCCCTATAGGCCCCCTTCAGATACTGGAAGGCTGCTATGAGGTCTCCATGCAGCCTTCTCTTCTCCAGGCTGAACAGCCCCAACTTTCTCATCCTATCTTCATACGGGAGGTGCTCCAGACCCCAAGCATCCTCGTGGTCCTCCTCTGGACTTGTTCCAACAGTACCATGTCCTTTTTATGTTGAGGACACCAGAACTGCACACAATACACCAAGTTAGGTCTCACAAGAGCAGAGTAGAGGGGCAGGATCACCTCCCTCGACCTGCTGGTCACGCTCCTTTTGATGCAGCCCAGGATACGGTTGGCTTTCTGGGCTGCAAGCGCACACTGCTGCCTCATGTTCATTTTCTCATTGATCAACACCCCCAAGTCCTTCTCTGCAGGGCTGCTCTGAATCTCTTCCCTGCCCAGCCTGTAGCTGTGCCTGGGATTGCTCCAACCCAGGTGGGGGACCTTGCACTTGGCATCGTTAAACTTTATCAGGTTGGCATCAGCCCACCTCACAAGCATGTCAAGGTCCCTCTGGATGGCATTCCTTCCTCCAGGGTATCAACCGAACCACACAGCTTGGTGTCATCGGCAAACTTGCTGGGCTCACTCAATCCCACTGTCCATGTCACCCACGAAGATGTTGAACAAGACTGGCCCCAACACCGATCCCTGGGGGACACCACTCGTTATTGGTCTCCAGCTGGACAGTGAGCCATTGAGCACTACTCTTTGTGTGTGGTCATCCAGCCAGTTCTTCATCCACCAAGTGGTCCACCTATCAAATTTATGTCTCTCCAACTTAGAGAGAAGGATGTCATGTGAGACAGTGTCAAAGCTTTACATAAGCCAGGTAGATGACATCAACTGCTCTACCCTGTCCATCAGTTCTGTAGCTCCATCATAGAAGGCCACCAGACCTGTCTGGCAGGATTTGTCCTTAGTGAAGCCATGCTGGCTGTCACCAAGCACCTTGTTGGTTTTCATGTGCCTCAGCATGCCTTCCAGGAGAATGCGCTCCAAGATTTTGCCCGGCACAGAGGTGAGGCTGACTGGCCTGTAGTTCTCTGGCACATCCATTTTCCCCTTCTTAAAAATGGGGGTTATATTTCCCTTTTTCCAGTCGTCAGGAACTTCACCTGACTGCCATGATTTTTCAAATATGATAGACAGTGGCTTAGCAACTTCATTTGCCAGCTCCTTCAGGACCTGCGGATGGATTTCATCCAGTCCCATGGACTTCTATACGTTTAGGTTCCTAAGATGGTCTCGAAACAGAACCTCTCCTCCAGTGGGCCCAGGGTCTTCATTCTCACTGGCCCTGTGTCTGCCTTCCAAGACTTGGGTGGTGTGGTCAGAGCATTTTCCGGTGAAGACTGAGGCAAAGAAGTCATTAAGAACCTCAGCCTTCTCCAAATCCAGGGTAGCCAGTTCTCCCGATGGCTTCTGGAGAGGGCCCACTTTGTCCCTCGCCTTTTATTTGCAATGTACCTATAGAATCCCTTCCTATGATCCTTAACATCCCTAGCCAAGTTTAATTCTAAGTGGGCCTTAGCTTTCCTAACCTGGTCCTTAGCTTCCCAGACAACATCCCTGTATTCTCTTCAGGCCACCTGTCCTTGCTTCCACATTTTATAAGCCTCTTTTTTCCTTTGAATTTTCCTCAGCAGCTCCTTATCCATCCAAGGAGGTCTCCTGGCCCTCCTGCAGCACTTCCTTCTAGTAGGGATGCATTGCTCCTGACCTTGCAGCAGGTAATCCTTGAATATCAACCAACAGTCTTGGGCCCCCCTGCCCTCTAGGGCTGTATCCCATGGAATCTTACTGAGCATGTTCCTGAAGAGGCCAAAGTCTGCTCTCTTGAAGTCCAGGGCAGTGAGCTTGCTGCACGCTCTTCTCACTGTCCTGAGGATCTCAAATTTGACCATCTCATGGTCGCTGCAATCAAGGTTGCCCTGGAGCATCACATTTCCAACCAGCCCTTCCCTGTTGGTGAGGACGAGGTCAAGCATGGCGCCTCTCCTTGTTGGCTTCCCTCTTATGTGCAGAAGGAAGCTGTCTTCCACAGAATTGAGGAACTTCCTGGATTGCTTGTGCCGGGCTGTATCATCCTCCAACAGATATCAGGGTGGTTGAAATCCCCCATATGAACAAGGGCCTGCGAGCGTGAGGCTGTTCCTATCTGTCTATAGAGCTCTTCGTCCACCGAGGCCTCTTGGTCAGGCAGTCTCCCTTGAGCCTGGGTCAGGCTGACAGATGGGTTCCTCTGTTCCTTTCAGAGTAGAGTCCCCTACCACTATGGCCTGCCGCTTTTTCCTGGCAGCGCCAGTAGTGATCTTCTTTACCAGTACATCAGCCGGTTGTTCCTGGTGGGTGTGTGGTTCCTCATCAGCCCCCTGCAGGACAGCAAAGCGGTTCTGGATGGGGACAACAGATTTAGGAGGAAGCCCCTTGCTTTTAATTGTCCTCTTCCTCCTTTTTTTTGTTGTTTTTTTTTTTCTGTTACTCTTTCCCAGCTTCCTGGGTTAGCGGCCTCCTTTCCTGCTTGAGCAACAGTAGACGCTTGAGGCCCCTGCACAGTCTGGTCCTGAAGCAAGCAGTCCTGCTTCCCCTCAGCTTCCCTGACACCTTGCAGCCTAGTAACAGCATCCCGCAGCTCAGCCACCTGCTGCAGGAGGACCTCCACCAGGGAGCACCGAGTGCAGCCCTGCCCATTGTGCACCCTCCCCTCAGGACAGCAGTGCAGGCGCTCTCTACAC
Organism: Amazona ochrocephala; assembly: GCA_039720435.1. Taxonomy (NCBI): domain Eukaryota; kingdom Metazoa; phylum Chordata; class Aves; order Psittaciformes; family Psittacidae; genus Amazona; species Amazona ochrocephala. Next base: position 38,280,923 of record CM077881.1, read on the forward strand.
CTTGAGCTCTGCGCTGCAGCCTCCCCTCTCATCGGCTCTGTCTGGGTGCCTACACTGGCCACCGCCGGGGCAGCCAGAGCAGAGCTCCCAGACCGAGCCCTGCTCATATGGCGAGTGCTCACCATTCCACTGACCATCCCGCTTGAACTGCCCTGCAAACTGCCTCGAACCCGCCCTGGCCGCCGCGGTCCTGGTCGCTCTCGCTCCCTGGGGCAGGTTTTTAAACAGTCAGGGTGGTGCCGCTCCTCCTAGCACCGCCCCCTGTGAGTCAACTCCTCTCGTCGCTGAGCTGCCAGCTCCTGGGCAAGCCCCTTCGAGGACTTGAGGCTCTCTCAGTGCCAGTTGCTGCTCCGAGGCGAAGCTCCTGGGCGCCGTGCCTCCCCCCAATCAGGCACTGCAGGCATCCCCTCTCGAGACAGTCACCTCATAATCACGACTTTGAAATACAATTTTTATCCTGCAGACATTGTGACATACTACAAGTATTAGAAAATAGTTACAGTGGAATAACTTCTCAAAATAATAATCAACAAAAAAGCACTACTTAAAAGAACAACAAATAATTTTGTATTTCTGGACATGATGGGGTTTAATGTTAAAGATTCATAAATATAGCTAATTTAAATATGATTGATGGGAAAAGAAGCATGATAATGACTACCTGGGAAGTGTATCCATCACAGAAGCGGCACCATTGGACAAATGTTAGCTCCAATGTGGAATTCCAATTAACATGTGGGTCCCTTACTACTTCCTGGCATTTTATCCTAAGATGATGGTCTCATAGTCTAATAAAGTAAATGAAAAGTGTAAGAATATATTTCTGTGAATCAGAAAATGCGTCCTTAAAAGAATTTTTAATTTTTGCAAATTACTCTTGCTCTTTATTAAGGTAACATAAAGTATGACATATTTTGGATTTAACCATATATTAATGATGGATTTTCATGTTAAAGTACCAGATGCAGCACTAGGCAGAGTAATACCCATATAGCACACACAGGTTGTTATTTTCTCTTTCCTGTCCCTTAGAAATCCCGGACAACGCCACTCGCATCAAATCAATAAGGACCCTGGTAAAAAAGCTCCCTAGACCAAACTATGAGACAATGAAAATCCTTTTTGAACATCTAAAGAAGTAAGTAGAACTGTAGCCATAGCAGATCAATGATTTTAAAAGGAATTGGTATGTGGTGTTCTAATGCTACTGGAAATGTCATCCAAAATACCAAAGATAATTGTGGTCTTTGGCAAAAGTAAGCATGAGTGATGGTACCTATGAATATCCTATTCCTGCTCAAGAAATCAGTATGTCTAAGTAAAAGCTAATTTTTTCCTTCTACTAGAAAGCAGACCAGTTCTCTTTCCTCTGATGAAGTCAAACATGTTTGGATTACTATGCTACAGATCTATTCATAGCATCACAGAATGTTTTGGGTTGGAAGAGACCTTAAAGATCACCAACTACCCTGCCACAGGCAGGGACAACTTCCACCGGACCAGGTTGCTCAAAGCCCCGTCCAACCTGGCCTTGAACACTGCCAGGGATGGGGCAGCCACAGCTTCTCTGGGCAACTCGTACCAGTGCCTCACCACCCTCACAGGAAAGAACTTCTTTCTAATATCTAATCTAAATCTTCCCTCTGTCAGTTTAAAGCCATTCCCCCTTGTCCTATCCATACCTGCCCTATAAAAAGCCCCTCTCCTTATTTCTTGTCAGCCCATTTAGGCACTGGAAGTTGCTTTAAGGTCTCCCTGTAGCCTTCTGTTCTCCAGGCTTGAACAAGCCCAACTCTCTCAGCCTGTCTCCATAGGAGAAGTTCTCCAGGCCTCTGATCATCTTTGTGACCCTCCTCTGGACTCGCTGTAGCAGGTCCACATCCTTCTTATGTTGGTAAAGTGCAACAAGTTCCAGACTTTTGGATCACTATATTTTCACCATTGAGATATCTGCTGTTCAACCTTCTTTACTGATCTTGTGCTGAGGCACACAATGACAGAAATAACCTTACCCAAGAAAATACATTATGAGCTCTTGCACCTCACCAGGAAGCTTGTGACAACACAGATCTAAGAAAGACTGAGGACAGATTTGGAGGTTCATCTTTGCTCTCCTAATGTTACTGATATACCACAAAGGCAGAAACATGACACTATGAGGCTCCACCTTAGAATTTCTCTGTGGTTTGTGCACTCACTGAGCTCCTTCTGCAAGAGATGTCAGCCCAAAAATTCAACCCAGGATCCCGTGTTTAGCTTGGTTTTTCTTCTCCTGTTTCATGGCATTAAAAATAAAAATGTATATAGACCATATGCTCACTCTGAAACCAACTTGCAACTCTTTGACTTGGAGAATGACTGGGCAGAAATGGCAGAGCTCAAGACAGGGGCACATGAAGGGCACAATCCAGCTCCTCCCTTCGTGGCTGTCCTGCTGTTGGGACTAACAGGTGCCATTTTGTACAGTCACTTTTCAGCCAAACTACCCCTAAAAATTGAAAGGACTAAGTAGGATCTAGGGCCCCATAGAGGCCCTTGGCACAGAGAAGCATTTCATCCCAGGAATAATATAATGACCCAAGTGAGCGAGTAATCCAAAAAGAATCCAAATAAAAGACTACTCTTAGCTTATAATGAATGATGCCTTTATACTGACCATTTCTGCTACATTCTTCTGTCAGATACATGTAAGAAATGCAGATCCTTTATCTTGTTTTGCACATCCCAGCTGAAACTGCAAAATGAAGTCCATATAGCTGTGGGAATGTCCCTATTTCATTAAGCATGGGAGGATTTCAAACAGTTCATAAAATGGCTGAGTTTGGCCTGGCAGAAAACCAGTTTTCTATGTATTCATCTGATGTACCATGCACACACTTTCTATCCTTCAGCAGGTTATGTAGAGAAGTATGATAATTTATTACTGTCAATGTAAGAATAATAAGGGAAATTATTTCCTGGGAAGAGCCTGAGTGCAAGTAGTGGGTACATGCTGTCAACACAGATATGCCATATACAAGATTTATTGCACCATACATGGCATTGATCTTAAACTGAAAAAAGTTTTGTTACCATGTTGTAGGGGAGAGATATCAGGTATACGCAATAAGTCTTTGATCTCATAGTTTAATCACTTGACTGAGACTCAGGAGACGTGGTTTCAGTTCTTGGCTTTGACCGGATGTTCTGGGTGACCTTGGGTAAATCACTTAATCTCTCTGTGCCTTGGTTCCTTGTTTACAAAATGATGATAATACTTTCTTTGTCTGCCTTGGCTTTTCAGAATATAATCTGTTTGGTACAGCAATTGTTTCCTGCTGTGTATGTGTAGAATAACTGCCAAAACTGGACCATGACTGGTACATTTTGGAGATTAAAAAAAAAAAAAGGGGGACCCCCCCCCCCCCCCCCAAAAAAAAAGATGCCAATACTTCAATACTTCACAATGCATATGTATGCAATACTGGGCTTGACTACAACTCTATAGATGTAGTAATACCTATACATGTTCTTACCTAAGTGTGTCTGCAGAACACATGGTGAAGATAAAGGTATACTGATAGAAACATGGCAGAGAGTGATGGAAGGCAGGAAGATGCATTATCTGAACCATTTGTGGGTCTGATCCTTATGGGAGCAACTGCTTGAATCTCTGTGAAGAAAGTAGGGCTTTTCTGCCAAACATACACATAACCAGGGAAAGACAGGGCAATTCCACAAGCTTTATTCCACTGATATGGAAGCAGCAGTAGAATAGATACAGAAAACACTAAAAAACAGATGAAAACTGGTACGTTCGCTTGAACTTGTCAATGCAAAAGACACGGGCTAGTCTGAATAGCCTCATGGCTCCATAAATGAGAATAAAGAAGCATATATACAACTTTAGTAATGACATTATATGTACATTATGTAAATATAGACAATGTGTGTTTGTTTAAATCAACTGAGGAAAAAAAGATAAGTTTCCAATGGTTACAAAATGTAAAATTATACTTTTAGGGATAATATAGGGATAAAATTATCACTTTTAGGGATACTTTTCAGAAGAGGGGTCCCAATGTGCACAATATGCCAACCTCACCACTGGCTTGCCACTTTTGCCATCCCTTTCAATTACAGGGTTTTCTTAGCGTAAATCACAGGAGGTTCAAAAGTTGCCAATTAGTCTAAAACAGTAAATAAACTGGTTTGATCTGAGGTATATTACTGCAATTTCTGTATTTTATGCTATTCTTGACCAGTGTTGTATAGGGCTTCAAGGGGTTTCTGATGGGGAAAAGCTGAAGAACTGCAGTTATGCTGTTTCTATGGCATTCCCCTCTTTCTCCTACCTTTTCTTCCCCCTCTGTCAGACAGATAGGAGAATAGGGCCTTGCAGACCTGGACCATGGGGCTGTGCAAGCCTGTGACTTCTGTACAACACGTAAGAGCATATCTGTGACACGCAGGAGCTCAGCATGAGAATCCAACCTTCTCCCAAAAGGCTACGCTTATCCTAAATCACTGACAGCAGTGGGGCTGCACTATGGTTTCATTCTGTGGCAATCCAGTCTGCAGGAGTATGTCCAGTTCAAGCACAAATAACAATGTGAAATATACTTCAGAAGGTTCTTCCTTTAGAAACCTAGACAAAGCAGCCAGTGCGAGAGTCTGCGAAGAAGGCCTGGCAGCTGGGATTAACACTAGTGCCATATATCTTTCTTTTACGAAGCCTTCTGAAGTCACAATACAGTGTATGAAACCCACAGGAGGGGATTAAAAGCAAAGCTTGGGGTTGCAATACCTGTTCTTTTAAGGTTTTTCTATTTCACGGGAAAAATCCCCACCCCACAAATGTCCCCTGTTCATCTTTGAATGAGATTTATTCTACTTATAAGCAGGAAAGACAAAATATGCGGCTGAACAAAAATATCACATAGCTTTTGTAAGCCTAATACCATAAGAAATTGTTTTTTTAGGACTCATACTGAAAATAATTGAGCACAAATACCATTAGGTTATTCATACTTCTTCTTGAAGATGACTAAATCATACAAATATACTTTACACATTAAAGAAAAAACAAACCCCAACCTGAGTAGGGATTTCCCCAAATAAAGAGCTACAAAAAACTACCTGTTCTACTTGAACATGCTGCAAGAATACTTGTGTGCTATGCATAGCATGTATACTGCTGCCCCATTAGCAAAAACAGCATCCCCATTCCAGATGATTTTATTCTTTCCTGTTGCTTATCTCCAAATGAATTTTACTCACAGAGTGAGCTAATTACAGGTATTAGACAAAACTGATATACTTTTCTGGTTCTATTTTTCAGACATACGTAGGACAACAAATGATGCAGAAACCATTGGCTCTCTGCACAAACATGAACTGAGCACAACAGAGCTTTATATGATAAACCATTATCTGTACCCAGCAATTTACTCACAGAACTATGATCCAAGAGAGGCACAAGGAGCATTTTGCTTGCTAAGGATCCCACATTATTTTATGATCTAACTTGCTTTCACAGCAGCATCTTGAGGTAGCTGTTACACACCAATTAGGAAACTGAGGCACAAGAAGTTTAAATGACTTACAGACTTGGCATAAGCCAGCAAACAATCTAAATATCTGGAAGGTTTTTTTGTTTGCACAGACGCTTCTCCAGCGACCACAAAATACTCTTTCCTCTCTAATGCAAAACGCTGTAGGGGAGAGGAGCACCCTGGCTGGATCCTCTACACCATGCTCTCTGAGCTGGTGAAGGAGGCAGACACAGCTCTGCTCCAGAAGCTGTGTGCCTGCATTATACTGTGTCTGAGCTAATAAGCTGTGCTTATTAATGTTAAATTAATGAATCTCAGCCTGCTCTGCTTATTAGGTTGAGCTCCGTGCCACTGCAAGGCAGCTCTGCAACTCCCAGACCCAAGCTGTCTCACATCTGACCAGGCTGGAGCACAGGGCAGCCAAGTTTGAGTCTGTCTTTACCCATCCATGTAGACAGCCGTGCAAAGGGACATATTACAGACAAAACCCCTCTCCTTGCTTCTTATTTTCCTGCACAAAGGCAGGATAATACATGTTATTTACAAAAGTATAAAATGGATGTTGAAATAATTAAATAGGAAGGCAAGGGCCAGCTTGATGCTACCATCCCTCTCCCTTACGTGGAAAACACTGAACCCAGATGCCCAACTGTGGAAGATATTCTTCCAGCAGCAGCATCTGCCTCCTTGGCAGGCACTTCAGGCGAGTTGTCTGGGGACCTCTGTAGTTGCCTCTTGGTTTATCACATGGATCTGTTACTGTGGTCTGTCTGGCTACCTTGTCTAGGCAGAAGCCAATTCCTTTTGATTCACCTTTGAATCCAAGAAACTCCATTTATTTTGCTCAATTTTTCCCGTACTGAACATTGCACGGCAAGACATTTTCAGATGCCATCCAAGCTTTCTGCCCTTTCAGAGAGAGAATGATTATTAACTTTCTGATTGCCCTCCCCCTGCCCAAATTCTTCATTCTTACTAATAATTGTTTGCACCAATTTCACTGGAAATAAGCTCCTCATCAAGAGTAGAATTTTTTATCTAAGATGAATCCACAAATATCAATATATTCTCTGATACAATGCGCAAGTATTCATGCTTTAGTTATTTTGAAAAATAACCTCCCGTATTTATAGGTCTGTGAGTAGAGAAAAGCATTAAACTCGACAAATGAAAGACACACACACACCCCCCTCAAACCTTGCAACATGTAGCAGATACAGTCTGAAGAGCACAGGCTTTTGGAAACCACATGTGACTAACAGACTTCTTTCTACCTATTGAAAAATAAAAAAAGGAAAAAGGAAAAACCCATACATAGACAGAAGCCCACAGTAGCCACCACACCAGGACACGATGACAATGTGATGACAAGTCCAGCAACAGTACCCAGAATTCTGAGGGAAAATCAGAAAATAAATTTTAAGTATGGCAATACTAAGCAGGGGGTGTCTGCAAACTTTTCTTTTTTTTTTTAAAGTTGCTAGTTGAAAGATGGAGCAAACATATGTGATTTTCACTTACTAAACTATGTGTCATATCAGCAGTTTCAGGCAGGCTTACATATTAAATCTAGGCTCAGGAAAACCCTTTTTTCATACAGTAGAAGAGCAAATTACATTAAGAATTGTACAAGCTTTTTATTAAGAAAAAGAAAAGTAAAAAACAGTCCCCAGAATGGAAGGACTATGACAGAAATTTCTGTTTTGGAAACCTTAGAGAACCTGTGGGAGACCTACAATCAAAAGTGTGGAATAGGCATTTGAATTCTGCTTCAGAAAAATATGCCCATATTCAGGAATGTGGAGAAGTGCAGAAGCCCTTACTTAACTGAAGGCTCAAGAAAGACCATTCATTGGAATCATTCCCTGAATCAAGGCCTTAGTTTGTAATCAGGCAACTCATGAGCAGCTCTTCAGCCACAGGACTGACAGCAGCAGGGAGAAAAGTTTAGCCTTAATCCTACCAGCTTTGGGAGAAGCTACTAGAAATATGAGGAGGAGAAGCATCCTCTTGCACAAGAGTGAGTAGGTGACTGGCCAGGGGCATGGAAGACTCAGGCATCCCTAACTAGCATTTTAAGATTTACATGAAATGAATTAATCCTTTTCTATCTTGAGAGTGGCAAATATATATCAAGACATGCTCTTGCATATGTGCTTTTCTCTGTTCCAGCTACAGGAGAGTTCTAGAAAGGAGCTGGAACAATGCCAACACTTGTCCCATTTGCCATAGCTTCCCAGGGCTCATTGTGAAGGAAGGAGAAGAGTTAAACTCATTTTGTCTCTGCAAAATACACATCACAACACTCTACTAAACTATCCCCTTGCAAATTAGTGGACACAAGAAAAAGTGTGCACAGGACCAGAGCAATAATAGATTTTGGATAAAAGGCAAAAAAGAAATCAAGTCTTCCAGAAACACCTTTATCTATTTTTGTTTTATTCACTTTGGGGCAGGTGTGGCCTGCTACTGAGGTTTTTGCAGTCATGCCTAGTCCTTTTTTTGTGGAGTAAGAGAGTTTGTGAAGTTCACCTCTTCCCTGAAAAATACCTTACTGCCTAGTGTTTTTCATGAGAAGAATAACAAGTAATTAAAACCATATTTTTACCTGTTACTTCCTATCTCCACAACCGTATTTAAAAATATGACTGATGATTTTCATAACAGTCAGGCAAATAATTACACTTGGTACTTTTTAGTGTTACCAAGCTTACAAACGTACTGAACTGGTGTATCAGCAAATAACAGAATGATAGAAATAATTAACATAGTTTTAATTTAAATATTTATGACACAGTTGACTCTGTGGCTGTATGGCACCATTGTGTTAGATGCAGTACACAAATACAGATAGATAGAGCCCCTGTTTCAAAGAGCTCCTATTGTTCGTTCCACATTACTCAATATCAAATGATCTCAAAAAAGCTTTTCAAAAATTAATTAAATCTCCTAACTTCCTTTCCAGGTCAGTAAGTTTTATTATCCTAGTTGTATAGATGGAGAAAGTGAGGAATGGAGAGGGCAAGGCACTTGACCACGATGACTCAGCAAACACTTCTCACTTCTGCTCTCCACTTCCCAATCCCCCACATCCCGAGCCCCCAACACCTTTGAAGGCTGTTTTGTGTGCATGTTGGAGCTGTGGGCCTACGTGTGCATATGGCCAGCACATCTTGGGGAAGGTTGGTTATTGCTAAGTACTCTTCAGTTAATCAAGACCACGTGAGAGTCCTGCTTCTGGTTTGCACTCTCATAAGCTTAGCAAAATATCACTGGCAGAGTTAGTTTATGTGATTTTGTAACCTCTTAATATTGCTTGGGGTTAGTGTTCCTTTCAACTCAAATGTTTTTTGTTGGTGAAAATTAAGAATGCTCAATTCATTACAGAATGCCTTTTCTTCGCCTCCTTTTTTTTTTTTTTTTTTTTTTGTTTCTCTATTTTGTTTTGGGCCTTAACACGTTAATTTCCAGGACCAGGTCATCAAAGGGTAATTTGCAATGCTTTTCATTCTTCTAGCCAAAGATACATGATTTTTCTCAGCATAAGGCTGTAAAATAAAAAAGAAGCTTGAAGTTTCTAAAGATATTCATTGGAACTTCAAAACAAAACAAAACAAAACAAGACTTTAATGCCAAATGTCAGTGTTCTGTGCGAAATAATTAATATAACACAATAGGATCTATTCTACTATTGATTGAAAAGGAATTTATGCAGGTAATTCATTAAGGCTAGTGGGAGTTTGGCATGTAAATCCCCCAGCACTTTGATGGAAAAACAGACCTTGATGATTTTTTTTTTCCTAAGCTATAAAATACACGTGTTTCAGTGACAAATACATAAAAAGAAAAGCAAATACCTGAAAAACTGGGGCAATGAATGGCCCTGCTCTGTGAGGCTTCTGAAATGACATTAGATCAAATAATTTTTACACATTGCAAAAGATGCAACAATCATTTCAATCACCATGTTCAGAAAATCAATCCATATTTTCTTTCCAGAGAGTGGTGTTTTACATTCCAACATTTGCAGGTTATCACCTTCATACACCTCTTTTTGTGGTCAAGTGCATGATTAGTACTTCTGACAGGGTATTGGCCATTTTCTGATGAAGATCTACAAATTCTTGTAAATATAAAACAATCTGAAAAAAATGAAGAGCAAATCTGCGGAGTGGAATGCACCCTACTTGTAATGGGAACAAAAAGCTGGCAATGAAATATAAACCTAAATCACAGCAGAATGACCTACTTTAAGGCATTTGCCAAAGAGACAGTGTTTTAGACAGCTCCTCTGAAGTAGCGTCTTTATGTCTATGCCATCTGCAGATTTATTATTGTGCTTTAGAGGAAAAAAAAGAAGCGGGGGGGGGGGGGGGGGGGAGAGGGAAAGAAAAACCTACAGTATGCCTGAACAAAACTCAACTTCATCTATAGGAAAGATTTCAGTACTGTGGGCACCACACCCACACCTACTGATGTGGTCCAAGTTTTTTCTTTAGAGGCACCTAATTAAGAAACCGTGACTCATTTACATGGATACGTTTGATCTAAATTACACTCTAAACCACACCAAATTAGGAGCATCTGTGAATGTGAAGTGTTTGTTCCCAGTGACTTGTAGAATAGGGCCAGTTCTGGACGGCACATGTTCAAGTGACGAAAAATATTTCAGATGTAACATACTTCTGAGACCCACTTTTCCACTACTAATTCATAATGAGTTAAACCAGTATCTCTGCTTGAACAATTATTTCAGGCTGTGAAAAAAATGTCATTTTACTTTTAAAAGGAATGGCATGGGGGTAAAGGGGTGGACAAACACCTAGCTTGGTTGTTGACCCTGGTAAAGGGCATTAACACAACCATCAGCTTCAACCGTCAGTTGCGTATCTACTAATATGTGCAGTGTGCATATTAGTAGATATACATTACTCCTAAAGGTTGGACTGAAGGAAAATATCTATGAATTATTAGTTATTGTTCAGAGACCAGGCCTCCTGCCTTGATGACTTCTGTCTTTAACCCATTCTGCTAGCTTTCCTAAGGCATTTAAACAAAGACTAGGGTCAGCCCAATGAGGCTGTTCCCTACGCCCTGGATAACATGAAAATTGCAGGACCACCAGATTTGAGAGCAGTGCTTCCTTTTTCATGGTGCATTGCTGGTGCGATAAGACTATGTCTGTTTCCATCCTAGAAAACCACCCTGTACAAAAATGGGTCTCACAGCAGTTAAGGAACTTTTATCCCACTTTTCCATTTCCCAGAAAGAGTGAGCAGGAGGCCTGCAGAAGCCACTTATTGCTGCTTTCCTGCCTTACAGTCTAAACTAAGAAACTAAAAAACCCTAGCCTTTATCTCACTCTAATCTAAGCTCTAGGAGCAGCTCAAGGACAGAGGAGTGCAAATCTGAATTCCATGCTGCGTTTACAATTTCCTGTCCGCTAGTGCAATTTGGCACAACCTTTGGATTTGGCCCATAGTGTTTGGCACCCACCTTTTTTTCATTCCATCTTTTATACTTTGTGAATAGTCTCAGTTACATAATACCAGTGACAATTTGTTTATGGCAAGGATTAGAGTCACTGTTTTATGATTACATTCAAACTTTAAACCACATTTTGACATCTAAGGATCATCTTGCATTCTCATTTATTATATACAATGATGGTTTGTGTTCCAGTAAGGGGGGGATCTTTATAAATAACATGACTTCTTTTGTCTGAAGAGATTTGAATACATTTGTCTGATCTACTGTTTTTGTAGTAGCTAGAATATAATTTGAATATATTAATATTTTCAGCAACTGTGCTGAGGGAGCCCAGTTAATAACTTATGCATGGATATATAGATACACTTCAGACAGAGGTAATGTTTTTAGCCCTTATGTTGGTAATACTTAGAAACATACGATGAAAGAGCCTGTTCTTTCCTCCTCTTTGTTGTGGGCATGCATTGTGATGGTATGGAGTCAGTGTTCTTTCTGTTGTCTACACAGCCTGGATTCAATAAGCAGTTATATATGCATATTATGACAATGTGGTCAAGGAAACCAGATTTTTTTTTTTCACTATACCTTCATGTGCCTGTACAGTATAAAATCTGGTATTTATTTTTCTTGTCCTCATTCAATATGTTAACAAAATCATAATTTGATACAGGTTATGTTCACTTTATAATTAAAATTATAGACTTAGATGAAAAAACAACAAGATGTTGCTGAATGGAAAATATTTATCTTTTTGTACATTACGCATTATGGTGCAATGTAAAATCATAAATCTGAGGAGTGGCTAACTCCAGCCAAGTATACAACAACTTGCCTCCTTCTCTGATCCACAAGATGCAATCAGTTACCACCTCTAAGCTGAGGGTTTCTGATCCCATCTCAGCCGCTGTCGTGGTTTAAGTCTATAAACTCACACAGCCGCTCTCTCACTCACTCCCCACTCTTTCTTCCCTCCACTCCTGGAGGGATGGGAAGAAGAATCAAAGAATGCAACTCCCACAGGTTGAGATAAGAACAGTTTAGTAACTAAGGTATAACACAAATCACTACTACTACCACCACTACTAATAATAATAATGAGAAGGCAAATATAAGGAAAGAATACAATAGCTCACCACCCAGCTCGACCAAGCAGTGCACCCCCCACCGTGCACCCCTACCGGCCGCGAGCCCCCACTGTGCACCCCCACCACCCTTCCGGGTCTCTGCTCTCCGTCTTTACATCCTGGACATGACATGCTGTGGTATGGAATAACCTCTTTGGTTAGTCTGGGTCAGGTGTCCTGTCTCTCCTTCCTCTCGGCTTCCCCTCCTCCCTGGCAGAGCATAAAACTCAGAAAGTCCTTGGCCAGCCTAAACATCACCAAGCAGTAACTGAAAACACTGGTGTTATCAGCACTGTTCCCAGGCCCAAAATCAAAAACACAGCACTGCACCAGCTACCAAGAAGGAGAAAAAAATGACTGCTGCTGCTGAACCCATGACAGCCCCACAGACCTGCCACTTCCTCTCCAGAGCTTTGCTGTGGTCTTCCAAAAGAAAACCCCTTCCCATAGAGATGTGCCAAGAAAAGGGTATTCAGAAAAGTTAAATACTTTTTACAGATCCTACCAATCCCTCTCCCATAGCTCTCCTAGTACCTTCATGGACAAAGTGCAAACTTTTTGCACCATGTCTCTGTGTCAGCACTAGACTCAGCCTAACCAAACTACTTCAGTATAGCACTTCATATGCCTTGAAACTGTTCCCACTTCCCATATAATTGCCATGTACATTGCCAAGTCCAGGTATTCACGAAACATTATCAACAATCTTGGAGATCCCGGTAGTGTACAGCATATGGGACAACACTACAGCACATGGAAGCTCTCTAGTAAGTAAAGTTTACTGTGAACATCAGTTTGTTTGTATTCAAACTTACAGCCAGGGTTTTCAGTGGAACTGTGGCAGCAGTAGTAGCAGGCAACTTAAGACCACCTCCTAGGACAACCCAGATGTTTCCATATCTGGATAACTCTTTCATAAAATTGTCATCAAACGAATGAATTTTACATGCCTTCAGAGCATCTATCCCATGAAAGTCATTGCAACTGCTATGGACTCAGTGTCAGCCCCGAGATCTCTGTCTCAGGGCAGATTTCAAACCTTGATGAATACATTTTGAGACTCACCTGACCATTATGGTGAGGAATGCTTAACCTTTCTGAGTTACATGGTAACAGGTTTTCATTACCTTTCATATTAAATTACATTTATACAGCTTTGCATTCTGGAACTACAATATCTGCTTCCTAAAGAGGCACTTTGTCTGCTTGTAAATTCATTTACAACCGTTCACTTAAGGTTAGATATTTTCTGCTGTATGGGAAGATAAATGCAGCGCCAACAAAAGAAGTGTCCTGAATTTAATCTGAGAGACAGACAGTGCAGTGTTGGTGGCCTGCAGGAACTGTAGGCAATGTGAAAAATCATATGCAAGGCATTTAAGCTTCATCTCCAAGAATTACCTCCAATTACTCCTCCTACATAACATCAATAAGCAAGGACATATAGGGACAGGCCCATTTGGCAGGTAAGCACTATCAAAAATGTTTCTCTGTAACTCTGTTAGATGCATTGAGGCATTTTACTCAGTTCAGCTATGACTGAAAGATTTGATGTCCTGGAAGCTGCTTACTGAATGAGCTGTCCCAAGACTGTTGTATAAGCCTTGGTACCAACAACAAGATTGTATCTATTCTTCCTAAATCCTTCAGTGGCTGTCAAACCATTGGTTGGGGCATCTAAAAGACTTGTGTATGTTTTCTCACCAATTTTTCTAACTGTGTATTTTGATCAGGGTCAGACAAAATGAGATATTGGCAAGTCTGGTCACTTGAAGCTTCAAAGACAAAATAAAACCAACTCCTGGGAGAGATAGGACTGTCTGTATAGAGAATAAAGACTTCTGTAAAGTGTCCAAGGCAGCTAGACCACAATCATCTGGGACCAGTGGACATGTGTGAATGGGTGTTTGACTTAAAAAGGAGATAATGAGAGAATTCAAAACTAGTTCAAAGCTAAGAAATATTTCAGAACTTGCAGTACTATAAGGGGTGTATCTTAGAAAGACAATATATGGAAAATCCTCCACTTCAGGCATTTCATGCATTTAGTGCAATGGACTATGCACGTGCATAAAAAATAGACATCAAGCTAAGGTAAGTGAACAAGACAGACAAAGTGTAAGTAGAAAAGACAATGCTGACATAGTAAATTCATTGCTCAAGGGCAAGTAAAATGTAAATAAGTTTAAAGAAATCAAATACTCATGGCACATACTCACTAGTGCATTTAAGAGATACATTCATCCTTCTCATGTTCACTATCAGGGCTGAAACAATCGTGATGCTGGGAGGCATGTTAAAGCATCTTTCAAATATGATACAAATGCAGTGCATATTCATTGCAAAAGCAGCTTGTGGAGAGTTCAGAACTGAACCTGAAAGAGTAGGAATCCCATCTGAGGTCAGATCCCATATAAAATCATCTCTGTTGGACAGGCCACTACAAAACGACTTTCATTTTAAACAAGATGGTGATAATAGAGAAATGATATTTTATACTGGGGACAATTAATAGGCCATTACTAAAAAGGATTTCATAATTTAAAAAAAAAATAAAATTTATGAAGTAATTATAATGACTGGACTTGATGATCTTAAAGGTCTTTTCCAACCTAAACAATGCTATGAAGTTATGATATAGGAGCTCACGGAAAAGGAAAACTGGCGAAAGTTTGTTCTCTGACTTATGGAATTCTTTGCTTCACTCTCTGGTTTCAACATCAAAAATTACTATTTGTCTCCATTGTAAGTGCATTTACAATTACTGAACAAAATATTCATGATGCTGGACCTAAAAACTACATGTTGTTAGTGAAACCAAGTTTTTCATGAGAAACTCTAGATTTCACCGGCAAAGATGCATTTCTGAGCAGGTCATCTATAGTTCAGCAACCCAGGCTGAAATTCCAGCCAATTGCCACTTCTTGGCATTAAATCAGAAAGCAAACCTGTCATATCCAGGGCTGAGTTATTTGCTGTCAACTGGATTATGGTAGCACAAAAGGGCTATAATTGAAAGCTGCAAGAGGTTATAGATTGAACATAGTCAAAAGTAGTAATTCCACTTAGTAAAAGTAGATATCATCCAAAATGAGAAAAGTTAAGCTTATATAAGATGAAATCCGACTCCATTCTTGCTCCCAGTCACTGGGAGTTCTTCTCAGTGACTTTAACAATAATCAAAATTTCACTCACTGTCGAGAGAAATGCTGCAAAGGGTATGATGAAGTGAAAGTTAAAATAACTGCTGACCTGGGGCTTCCAAAGTACATTTTCTAAGCACAGACTGCTGTCAAACTCAGTGTTTTCCTGACATAGCAATGCAGACAGCACTTCTGGGGGCCAAGGATGTAAAACTGTGCTAGTGCAGTATATCTAGGATGTGCAATAAGAATCACCCTGCTGCAATTGCTGAAGTTCTCATTGTATATCATCCTGATGGACCATGGTGGAACTAGACTACTTAAACACAGTGGCGTATAGTTTGTAAAAAGCTATTTCAGAAAGCTGTAACATCACTGAGTATCAGTGCCAGTGCTGACATCCTTCCACCTGAGCAGCTCTTTTGAAAGACAGGTAGAGATTACCATAGGAAAGACCATAATAGTGGCTGGCAGATGCACTCAGTTTACTGGGAGAAGAAGGATTATATTATAATACTGCATCTCATCATCCTATTTTTCTTACCGTTAATCCTGAGCCCAGGAATGCAATTTATGTGCATCAGGGAATGAGGATTCATAGGGTCACCTGCATGTATACCATATACCCTCTGCTTTGGGTGTGCTGTAGAAGGGTGATTTCTTTCACTAAGATAAAAATCAGCTGTGTTACCAACAAAATTGGTGGCTTATTTTTTTGCCATGTACTTTTTATTTGTCCATCACTAAGTATGTCAAAGCCTTGGTGTCCCCTTCAGAAAACAATGCTGTTAATAACATTAATCCACCTTTATTAAGAGCCTTTAGCTCTATGGGGAATACCAAATATTAGTAAGACAAAGGCAAGCGGATAATAAGAAAATGTGGTTTTTCCCTTGCTGACCTAGTTTCTAACCTCACTTTAAAATCTTCCATTGATTTTAACTATGCTTAACCTAAAGCTAAGGTCACAAATCTAGCAAAATTAAGGACTGTTTTTAAGTGAATTTTCTCACCTGTCGGAGTTCCTCAAGCTTTCTATGCTACAGTTAGAAGTTTCTTTCCAACACAAAGTTGAGACAGCTCTCTGCCTGTAGGAAGCATCCAGCACCAGTACTCTACAATGCATGAGTTCAAACACTACCTTGCTCAAATCAAGCCTGTGTACAGCATTCTTCACAGAACAATTGCAGCCCTTTTCCCATCAGCGATAGCCAGAGGCAGTAATAAGGGTGAAGGATATCTATCATGAAAAGTCCAGTGTCAATGTGTTCCTCCAATTTATTTACTGACCTTCAATGCAACAGCCATACTCCTGACCCTCATGAGATGAAGCCTAAGGGGAAATGGCACTGAGCACCAATTCCATATCCTGTTGTTCTGTGGTCTAAATTAAGTGCTAATTAATTACTACTGGCATCTTTGGCATTGCCTGCCAAATTGGATTTAGGATATCCTTTTGCTGTTTAAACAAATAGCCCTACATCTAAAGCTAAAATCCCAAGTATTAGTATTTTCATTATTTTAAAATTTTTATTTAAAAAATCAGCAAGTATATCCATGGATTTTGCAGGTAGAATTCACATAAAAGAAACAGAAATTGATATTGTCAATTTTGATTAATAGTCTCTCATTAATAAACATCCTGTTATTCAGTTTCCACCTGCAGTTGCTGATGTTGCCTGGAATCAATTAACTCATATAATTTGATTTATTTTACAAAGACATTTTTGGATGTGCTGTGCTGATGATAAAAGTTCTATATTTACAATTCTTGATTTAAGGAGATTGTTATCTAACTGCTTTTTATTTTTAATGTTACAAGCAAATGTAGCTTCAGGAATTCTTGAATAAAAGTATTTAAGCAATTTAAAAAGTTAAGGCTTTATTTATTTAAAACTATCTGTTGCCTTCTGAGCCACACAAGCCACAGATCCAGGGCTTCTAACAGGTTGGTCATTACAATAAGCTAGTTGTTTCACAGAAAAAAAAAATAACAAAAAACCCCAAAACAAACAAACAAAACCCAAAAAAACCAACCAAACAAAAACAAAACAAAACACACTCACACAAAAAAAAAAGCCAAGCAGAAATAGAACTTTAAAAGCAAACAAAAAAAAATCAGTCAAAGCAAAAGTTACACCACCAGCCAAAATACCAGCCAAAAATACAGTGAAGGCTTCTATGTGTTATATCTCTGTCTGAACATATATTACTCTATGTAGTCTCACACCACCTTTATCACTTTACTACCCAAATACCTCTAAGAAGTGCATTAGCATCTGCCTAACAGCTGTCATGGGTGGTTTTGTTCTCTCTCATCCTCTCCCCAAGGGGAGGCTCATGCTTGCAGTGGCAGTGTTGCTTTTGAAGAGGCATTTGCTGTTAGATATATATGCTGATACAGAGCTGTTAGAGAAGGCAGAAATGAATGCCTTGAGCACGGAGCTGTAGCCAGAGGAGTCTGAGATGCTCCATAAGGAAGTTCTTGGCCTTTAGTTGTCTCCTACCTAGTGGCCATCCCTGAACAGGCGCACTTCAGGCTCAATAGCAACTCACACTGTGATAACATGGACTAGCCAGATCTCTTGTTCCTTCCAGTCTTATATTGGCATTCACGTGCAAAAAAAAAAAATAAAAATAAAAAACCAAGCCAAACTGGAAGGACAGAGTGCTGGCCATCAGTAAATGGAAGAACTTAGCAGGTCACCCAGTTGGATCAGTTTTTCAAAGGGAGACCTGGAACTTTTCCAGTAACAGGGAAGTTTTTGTGGAAAGATTTTGAATCCATTTCTTTGACACAACATGGTTTGCGGTGCAGAACCTGAGCCTCTGACCACACTGGGCTTTTTAGTGGAGCCACCACAGCACGGAGATGAGCTCCTGCACTTGCTATCCATGCCATTTTGGGACACCAGTGTGCACTCTCTGCCTTTGGAGCTTCTCTGACACAGGAAAAAAAGTAGTGATCCCAAGACCTAGATGCAGGTACCCCATTACCCTGCTCTCTTTATATAGCCACAGATGGGGGCAGAGGCAGGAGCACAGCTTCCACTGTGAAGAACAACAAGCAGGACTTCACCAAAGCACATTCCTGAACAAAGCCCCTGTAGAGCCCTGAGTCCCTTTAGATACCTAAATGTGCTTTTACATCTTGGCCTCAGTCACCCGACAAATGAAGACTTTCTCTACAAGACAGGCAGTATGTATGGTGTATGTAAAGGCAAGAGCACTCACACTCTTCAGAAAGGATGTCATTTAGACAGCAAAGTTCACCCAATAGTGATAAGAATTTACTTTAAACAGTTCTCTCATTATAAACCAGGCTAAGCCAGAATAAATGCCTTTCTTCAGCTTTTCAGAATCTATTCAGCCAACTGCGAACTGATGTACAGAGTTAGTTTAGTTATTATTTTCGTTTAGGGCTAGACTCCAAGGCAGTTCATCCAGGGAAGGGCTCACACTGTGAGATATGCAGGGGATCCCCTGAGGAAGCCCAGCCTCCAGGTCCCTGTCAGCTGTCCAGGTACTATGTATAGCCATCCAATGGTCAGATTTAAAGGCTAGCCTGCAGAAGAAGACAGCATCAAGACTTATGTCCCAAGAGCAACTGAAGAGAAAGGATTTTTCCCAAAGAGCTGTAATATGAACCCACAGCTGCAGAGCACAGGAAGCCTATGGAGTTTCTGTAGGCCAGGAGCCATGAAGGCTATTTTCAGCAAAAGCAAGCTCTTAAGTATGTCTGAACTATTCCTGACCCCTCCTGTAAGGTATTGTATGCCATGACCTGGTTTCTCTATTACCAGTCTTGGATAGCTATTGTTTCGAATTCAACCTAAGGAGCAAAAAGGAATTAAAAATACATTCACATTTTACATGGGCAAAAGAAAGTAGTTTTAAACTGTATTAGTCCACTGTGATCCCTGAACTGTGTGTATTTGTTGCAGAAGAAATCACATCCACATTTTGCAATGGACAACATCATAATGTTTTGAACCTTCTCTATAAGCATAAACCTCTGGTCATTAGCTACATATGTACAAAGCTCCCCCCCTCACAACATAGTATACACATTTCCTAAACAACAGGCTGCAGATTCATCTGATAATGTGTGCATTTGCTTACCTTTATCAGCTGGTGAATACCACTGTAGTGCAACTGAGCAAATTATCCATTAAGCCAGTATATAAATAATACTGAGGTTTAGTTTGCATTTATAAAATGTCAAGAATTCAAATTTATTGCTAGATTTTGAACCTATCTACATTTCAGTGCAATGAATTGAACAGTTTACACAAATAGAGCTTGTGGTATCGGGGGCTCACCTCTAATTATTTCCATAAGTACCTCAAGATGGGGTTAAGTAGCATACAGGACCTGCCCTCTTCCTCCATGGCAGGTATATTTTGATGTCTGTCCTAAGCTGGTATATCCAGCTGGATATGGATATCTGCAGGGCTTTGACCTGTTATAGAAGAACAATTACTGGGTTTTGTGTTTTTAAGAGGACTCTCAAAGCTGTAGTTGAATTGTATTTTTAGTACCAAAAAACATGCTTAGGTTTTTCCTGAAGAACAACTATCATAGCTAAACTGAAATAAATTTACAGCAGAAAATGACATTGCAGTAATGTGCTGTATTTCAGGAAAGTATGTGTAACAGGCCTTAAATGGAAAGGAAATATATTGAGAAGAAATCTGATAGTTTGTGCATCATTTTGTACTTGTGCTTCCTTCTTAACACTGAAAAAGCCATCTGCAAAAGCCCTGCCAAAATGTGCTTATACACACAAACATTATCACTTCTCAGGACAGTACATTTTATTATCAGGTTATTTTCCAGTACATTTGGCACAGTTAAGGTAAGTATATTAACTTTACTTCCAAATAAAGAAAACAAAGTTGTACTGAATGTCTCAACTATTGTAAAAACTGACAGGAGGTCCAAGTAATCAACCCTGTCTATCACACCGAGTTTTCCCCTGGGACACCTCTGCTGATCAAAAACGTATCTGACTGGCATGGATGTAGAATTGCTTTCAATATAGATTTTATTTCACAGTTGGATGATTTCTTCCCAAATGCCTTGTCACTAAAGCAAAGTATGTAATACCTGTTTTTTTTTTAACTCCAGTGAACCAGCATTTGCAAAGGAGAGGAACATAAAAGGTTGAGCTAGAAACTGTTCATCATGAGTCAAATTTTAACATGTTCAAATTGTCTGGGAGCTCTGCAATAACAAAATTCAGAAAACTGCTGCATAAACACTGGCCCATAACAGAGCAGTGAAAAGGCCTGTTAACAGCATTATAGCTGAGGTGAGTCGAAGGCAGCTGAGACATTTTAATGGCCAAGTCCTTAAGCTAGAACATTACATTTGCATATGCCTGTGTATATATAGGAAACAGATATTAGTTAATTTGAGGATAATTACTGGTAAAGTGAATCAATGGGATGTGCAGACTTTGATCCATTAAGGCAGTTCATAGGAACTTGCACATCAAATCAGCCTCCTTGTCCATGGTAATAAGCACCTTTGACTGTGACAGTGGTTGCTAGCACAGTTCAGCAAAAGTACAAAACCTACCCAAATGAGTTGTCATGGAAAAATCCACTTAAAGAGGAGTTGGTTCCTAATTCTGTAAGGTTGTTGTTATACCAAGAAAAAAAATGTCACAAATGCATAATTTTCTCTCCTTTTTGAGCAGTTTTCTCTATTCCTATGCATCTTCAATCTTTCTTGGCCTCTGTTTAGATATTGGTTTCTGCCTCTCATGGCAATGGCTTCCCTAGTTAAATAAAATATTGTTCATAATGCTGGTAAACAGGATTCTGATAAGATCAAAACCTACTTTTATCCCTCTGTCTTCTACCTAATTCAGAGGCGATTTCTACACCTGCCATTCTGGCCCATAATATTTTAGCAAGTGACCTGGTCTTACTCTTCTGACACCCTAATTTTGTAATGTGTTGCCCTTTAGTCATAGTCTATGTTACCAGTTCATCAACGAGTAGCAGGATTGTACTAGTGAAAAGTTACCCTTAGGTATAATTTAAAACAGTAAAAGAGTACTAGGCATGGCTAAAACCAGTTCTTCAAAGAATAGGAATGTCCCTGACATTGAGAAAACTGAAATCCTCATAGGCTGGGAAAGTCTAAGAAAGCGAGACTGAGCAGTTCTGGATACAGGTAGCAGAGGACAGCTCTACACTCAAACTCTCCAGCTTGCTATAAAATGATGCACTTTCCTTGAGAGTTTTCCTCCCTAAGTATACTGACTTCTTTGTTTTTTTATGTGCACTAAGAATATTAAAATGTTCAGGAATCAGTCAATGTTGAAATGCTTTCCCCTCAGCAATTATTATGGCGTAAAAATGTATGAAGAACATTTTCTAACACCTAGTGTCTTTGAAGTAATAATCCAGTGTGTTTTCCAAATGTCAAATTTAATAATGATTTTATTTAGAGAGTTTGAAAAGAGTAGTTTTAATGGAACTAGATAGCCAAACTCACCGTACAATGAGCCTCTTAGTTGTAGAGTTGCCCTTCTCTCAGTCACGCGCTTTCCAACTTACAGTTGCCTTGGCAACAGCCAAAGCATAAGTTCCAAGTAATTTTTGCTTGTGTACCTGCCACTGACACAGAGTCTTCCTATCATACACTTCTGTTTTAATACATCATTAATTTCATTACTATTACTAATAAGAACTGTACTTTCTGCTTATCTCCTGACTTGTGATATAAAGGACTGATGTCATTCTTGAAGCATGCTTATTTGGGGAGAAAAAAAAATCTTGCACAGCATAATGCCCAACAATTTCTTGATGTGGTTCCAAGATCTGTGGCACTGGATTATAGATTGTTTCTAAAATAATCTTAAATTGATCAATCATTGCTCCTTTCATTTGGCCTTGAACAAAAGTAGCTCTGGCGTTTTCTTTCACTTTTTATGTTGTAAATGGTGCATCACTCTTCCTGTTCTTTTTCATGCCAAAAAAAAAGAGTACTTGCCCATTTTACAGGGATTTTCTATTTCAACAACTCTATTTCACCTAGTAGCTACAATAATAGCTTTAACTGTACATATTTGGTTTTGGTTTGCTTTGACTTTTGCTTTTGTGGACAGATGAAAAAAATAGTCATAGAATTTCATGGGTAAATATTTGTAATTTAAAAAGACATAAGGTCCTAAACTTAAAACTATTTTATTGAGGATGATTGACTTCATTCCTTCTTTCCCTCCAGTAACTGTATTTTACTGCAGATTTTTTAACTACTCAGACTTTCCATGTTTCCAAGTTTGCTTGGCTTATATTTTTTTGTTATTATGGTGATCAAAACAAGTATAACTGCATGAATAGTTAAATATATATTCAAGAGATGCTCTGAATACAAGAATTATTATTCTAGTGTTAAGCTTAGAGGCCCCAAATATACATGGTGGTTTTAGTGCCACATTCTAAAACGATGAACCACAACAGATAGCTGGTTCCCCATCACCAACAAACATCATGGACACCTTCCCTTCCTTCATGCTACACATTCACCTCCTGAGAGGTGAGCAACAGCAGACCATGTAGTGTCAATGGTTGGACTCAAACAGGACTTTGCATCCACAATGGCATCTCCAGGAAAAACAAGGGCAATTCTGATGCAGAAAGATGGCAAAAAAGAACAGAGAACTTGTCCATTCATATTCCATCTTTTTGTGTCCACATACCAAACATAGGATCTCAGCATCTTTCTCCAAATTTTATAGATAAAGGAAGTCAATCCTCTCCCTTCAGTAAATTGAGCTCTGCTATCACTGTTCTTCACCATGGACCATATCTTCATCCATGGTCCACTGCCACCTTCTCCCTGCATGGCGTTTCTCCTCTAGCTTCATCAATGCTATCCATTACCAGCACCACCTCATTGGAGAACCATAACTGATGTTAAACTGATGATATCTAAGGTTACACAAGATAAATATTTTCATTTCCGCTGGTGAACTAGGATCTCTACCCATGCTGATTTCATTTGCAAATACTTGTAACAATCTCAACAGAAGTCAAATCTCTCTCACAAGGAAGCCCTAAGCTTGATGTATGTGCTTCTGCATAAGTGGCATTAAGTAAAACAACCTAGTCACCCTGTAAAAAAATGTAACAAACATTTTTTTATAATGATAATGTGCGAAAAATGTGTTGTCCATCAGAAGCACACACAGTCATTTGCCAGCAAAACTACTAACTTCTGAGACTTTCCAAACTCCTAAGAGATGATATGCTAATATTACACAAAGGAAAGTTGTTTTTTTTTGTTTTTTTGGTTTTTTTTTCATTTATAATTAAGACATATTTGAAGAAATTAATAATCGAGTCAATCTTATTAGTGCCATATGGACAGTGGCTTTTTTTGGAATGGACACCATAGTTACAAACACGAGGCAGAACTAAGTAATGTTTCCTATTTATAAATGAGAAAAAACCCACAAATGTTGATGTTCAAGGAATGCAATACAGAAGACTGGTAGAAATCTACAAGACAATGCTCTCTGCTCTGTAACTCTTGCACTAACATGAAAAAAACTTTGTCTTAAGTGACTGAAACAAGTACGTCTCATTAAGTTTCTTTCACTTAAAGTGTAGCTTGTTGTAAATTCAGCAACAGGTATGGGAAATTTTAATTTGCTGTCTGGATTTAAAAAAGATAAATATGTGACAATGGTGGGGGGGGAGAAATCAGAACTTGGCTTAAACAGTCCACTTGGAATATTTAAGTTAAACTACCAGCTTAAGGAAGCATCCATAAATTCAAGCATTTACATATTAAAGTTACATTTAGTTCACATTCCTTGGTAGAGCTGTGAAATTTACTTATAGAATATGTATCTTCATTTACTAGTCTTTCCAACCTAGGATATATTAGATATTCTGGGATTGAAGGAAATGGATTTCTACTTAGTTCATGCTCACCACTGTAGAGATTTATGTGAAACTGCTTACCTAAACTCCATCCATTAAACTTATATTGTTCTTAGACCAGAATTCTCCATCCTTAATGCCATTCCCACAAGAATATTAAGTCTTAATACAGGCATAAGATCAACTTTTGGTAATAATAGTCCTCCTCTTGTAATTTTGTGTGTAATAAGGATTTCAAAGGTTATAATCCTTACTATTATTTTCTAAGTCGTCTCATTAAGGTATGTGGTCTCAGTGTCTTTCAAGAAACTTTGTGCCAGAATAAGGCATGCAAAAGTTTTTAGTTATATAAATTTCACAATCCATTTCATACCATACTAACTTTATTTGATTTAAATTAGCAGAAGGAATGTGTTTCATATGAGCTCTATGTTAAGGGACTTATTTTGATTTCCTAACTCTTTCAGTGCTGGAGACCATGTCAAGAGAGGCAAAGAAGCTTCTCCCCGGAGCCACCAAAACTGTTGACACCGAAAGTGCTCAATTCCCTTAGCATAAAAAGCAATCCCTATTTTTGGTATCTAAATGCATGAGATCAGAAATTATTGCTTTATAGTACACACATTGACTAATTCTCACTTACCAGAAATCAGCAAGTCATGCCCTGATATAAGAGTACTGGAAATGGGCCTCTAGACCTCCACCCTGCACACATGTTGCTGACTGAAGCTGACTCTCATTTCCTTGTCTGTCAGGTTGACAGAAGTTTTCTCTTCCCTCCTTTTTTCTTTCTCTTTGATAACTAAAAAAACATCCATGTTAGGAGAATCAATAAAAAAGAGCCTCTATATACTGCAACAGTGACTCCTTTGACATCCTCCTTTTTTTAACCAATTCGTTCCTTTCGTCAACAGGATAGCAGCCAAGGAATCCGTGAATCTTATGTCAACACAAAGCTTGGGAATTGTGTTTGGACCAACATTGCTTAGACCTGAAAAGGAGACAGGGAACATGGCAGTCCACATGCTGTACCAAAATCAGATAGTTGAACTTATGTTGAGCGAGTACAGCAAGATCTTCGTCTCTGAGGAAGACTGACAGACAGGGCCTGTTATTGAAAGCATTCACATCTGTCTCGATGTCTAATATTTTTACATTTCTGTAAACATATTTCTGAAATATTTCTTTTTCTTTCAAGTAACAGATGCTTCATTTTGCAAAAACTTAATGATTTTGTGTTTAATTTTCAAACATTGGAATAAAAAATATTGTCAACATTTGCCTATATGTATTCTGCATTAACCCTTTGAGAGTTTCATTATGCTAGCACTCCAAGTGTCTTTTTTTTTTTTGCAAGCTGAGCATACAGCATATGGCCAAAGACCATAGAAAATGCTGTTTACCAACATATGCAATGGCACAGAAAGACAAATAATAATTGAGGAGATCTGTGGGAAATGGATTAAACTATGTATATTAAGAGCAATGAATTAAAACAATAATACCAGATCATTTGTACCTAATCTGAATATAATTTACTTTCCTCTCTGATATATATTGAAAGTTAAAGACATGATAAATAACCAAGTCGCCTACCTCAAGAGTTAAAAAAGAAATTACATTTAATATTTCTAAATAACAACAAAACAACAACCACAAGATAGAATGCCACTATTTGCATAACAGTGCCTAAAAGAAAATAATTAAAAATGCAATTGGAACTTTGGCATTTTTACTTAAATGCAGTACATGAAATGAAGACGTTGCATGACTGCTCATTTTAATGTAACATCCATTTTGATTCTTCATCACACTGTACATCTGCCTGCTTTCCCCAGCTATCTCATGTTCTGTAGCATTTGTATTGTGCTCCTGAGGATGCTTTATTGGTGAACTACGTTAAATTCATCTAGAAAGAACTTAAAAAAAAAAGCCTTTTCATATGCCCTTAGGATTACTTGGCTAGACTTGAATCAATTTATGCATTTGATGGTTAGTTTCAGTTGTCATGTATAAACAAAGGGGTAACTGTCTAGAATATATCAAATATTGTTTCATTTTGAAATGTATGTTTCCAGCTATACGCATCTCCTACCCTGTTTTGTAAAAGTATTCTGCTGATAAAATGTAGACTTATGTTTGACAGCTTTTTAATCAAGTTCAAAGAGAATAAATAAAACTAATCCAGTGTGGTAAAGAGTCTGTCTGGTTATCGATTTGTTCAGAAAATGAAAAATAAGCCAAGTAAATAAGATGCGTGAAACACAGTTCTAGAAGCAAATATTTAAAGCAATTAAAGACCCCAAAACATAGGATTAATGCATAGGTCTGCTGTGCGTGAGAGATATGTCTTCAATATCACCTCAGCAGATCATGGATTACTTCAGCTTTTACTTAGCATCGTTTTGCAAACTCCCATCTTATTTGTGAAAGGTTACTCCTCAGAGCAGTCATTTACGGGAACAAACATATAATGAGGCCTGATCACAGAATCACAGAATCACAGAATAGTAAGGGCTGGAAAGACCTCAAGATCATCGAGTTCCAACCCCCCCGCCATGGGCAGGGACACCTCCCCCTAAACCATGCCATCCAAGGCTATGTCCAACCCCACCTTGAACGCCGCCAGGGATGAACCATTCGTTAACTAAGACCAGACTCTTTCATCAGGTGCTAACATAGGCAAAAAATAACACCAAGGAAACATTATGATTGGCCCCAAGATGTTTTCTGACTTCATACATGTCTGAAAAAGTCAAACTAAACAGACAGGTAGTGACCAGTAATTAAAACTAAAAAACACAAAATCAAAAAATATCTCCCCATATCACAAATATCCAACATAATAATTTCTGAACAAAACTATAATGTCTGAAGAACCCAAATTCACTTTATTTCCAAAAAAATATTTTGTGTGTTAATGTCAAGCCACAACTACTTAAACAGTAATGCTTTTCAGCATAGTTGTCTTTAGTCTCTTTTAGTAGCAACAAATGAGGCGCTGTTTATAGCCTGTGGAAGTGACGGAAGAATGATAGTCAGAAGTCCAGTCTATTCCTTAATAAAGACCATTCTCACATTATGGTCCCATGGGTGCTCACAGTCATGCTATTGAAGTAATTTCTGCTATTACTGAAAATGAAAAGTTCACTTGTTTCTTGGATCCTGTTGCACTCAGAAGAAAAGATTCTTAATTAATTAGTTCATCTTTTGAGCTTTCTTTGGAGCATGGAGACTCCTCTTTTCTTGTTTGTGTAAGTAAAACTAGGCTTATGAAATGAACTCATATCTTTCTTAAAATCAGTTGGCTTGGGGGGTGGGGGGGGGTTTGAATTAAACAAACTTTTGGATGCGTAAGCCTTTCTTTGGTTTTCAAGGGTTCCTTACATAAATGCTGTACAAATATGCTGACTTCTCTAATAAATGCTTTATTAAAGATAGAAGCCTGATTCATGGATAGCCAGACCATGAAAGACATGAGTGTCTCTCATCAGAGGAGTGTTTATGTCCAGGTTGTATAGCACATACCTACTTTTTCTTACCCTGACAACAGAAAGGAATATTCATGCTTTGCTGCCAAGCTGCTCCCTTCCCCAAGAGAATGGTCTTCTCCCTGTCTCCTTTGATAGCTACGTTAATTCAGTGGGAAAAATTACTGACTCAGGCATTAGTCAAAGAGCCAGCCCCACAGCTCCTGCCATCAGCCCTCAGGGTAGAAAGCAGCTGGACAGAAGACAGTAAGAGTGGGGAAAAAAAAAAAAGAAAGTAAAAAAAGAAAGTAAAAAATATTTGCAAGCCTTAACTGTATTTTTTTTTTTTTTTTCTCCTGCTCAGGTAGTTTGCAATTTACTAGCCAAGCTCAGAACCCAGGGCTCCAACAGACTTTCTTTTGTTGCTGGGCACATACATTTCTAAGGGTCTTAGAACTGGCCTGCATTCAGAATGAGCAATTCTCTGGGCCTATATCACCACTACATTGCTCCTCCAATGGTTACTTATAAGAGTATTTGCTATGACTTTGTAAAAGTTTTGCTCAAATTTTGCTAAACTTTTAGCAAGTGAAAATTAGACTTGCAGAAGATCTTTTTCTCAGGAGCTACCTTCAGTTTGAGAAAGACTATAGACACTTTAAGCAAGGAGTTATCACTATTCGTAATAAATGATCAGAGACAAATATGTCTGAAAATCAGCCTGTTTATCTGCATCTTCTCCCTATGCAGAGTATCTTCTACTCAAACTCATGTGATAAGATAGCTGTCATAGTAACTGGGATTGCTATAAAGGAGAGATAGGAAAGAGACCTGTAACAGAACTGAAAAAGGCATTTCCAGCTAGAAATATTTCTCATTAAAATAAAAAAGTCAATAAATCAATTACTGAATCTTTAACTTTTGCAAGAATTGTCAGGCTTTAATTCAAGAAATTTAACTGCAAAATAGAATTTCTGAGTAAACAATGAGAAAGACAGACTGACTTGCTGAGCTACAGCTAAAATAGGACATGTGAACAGCCTTGAGCAAATTTACATCCCTCTTTTTCTTTACACATATGTATATATATTAAGAGCAACATGTATTTAAATAGTTCTTTAATTCTGTGCTAGAACAGCTACAGTGTAGGTAGCTTTCAGCCTGTTTTTGCAAGCACCCCATGTTGCAACAGCGCCAGAGACTGCCATTCAGCCCAAGGCACTCAAGAAATTCAGCTAATCAATTACTACATAGTACTACCATGGGTGGAGTTTGGAAGAGAGCTGGAAAGTAAGTTGGGACCACAATCACCTCTGTAATCAGGCAGTGTAAAGATTTTACATGGCTAATTCTCAGAAAAGGCTGAAAGACAAGCCTCAGGGAATGCACATATTATCACGGCACAGCAGGTTCCCCCACACTGCATTCCTGTTTCAGAAAGGAAAGATGGAACATAAGCAAGCTGAGCATAATCACAGATGCAAGTCTCAGTCACGAGTTCTGATTTTTGTAGGAAGCATAAATGGGGCCCAGGGCACCTCTTGTTTTGGAGAACATGGAACATTCCTTAGCATCCACTTCAGATTAAAAACAAAACAAAACAAAACAAAACAAAACCAAAAACCAACCCTTGCCTATGGACCAAGGGTAACAAATTACAAAAAATCTCCAGTAAGTGGCCTCCAGTAAGTTGCCTGCTAAGGTTGAGCATACCCAAAGCTTTCACTGCTCAACTGCTACAGCCCTTGTTGACTAGTAGGCTTCACCGAGTGAATGCTTTCAGGATGCTACTAAAGCAGAAATCTCATTCTTGTGTCAATTCACTCTGTGTTATCACAGCAAATGAATATACTCTATCACTACATATCGCACACTATTTTTACACTCAGAAATTGCATACTTCCAAACATACCTGAAATACTATGGGAATTAATGCCTATTTTTATCTTAGAGATCCTTGTTACAAAGATCTGGTTGCACACTGAGTATAAAACATGAGCCCTCACTTTAGTTTTCCACCCAAATCATACATTGAAGTCAAAAATACCTGCACTCAAAACTCAAGACATGAGAACTGGTGTTCTCGCATCGGTGGTGTGAGAAACTGAGGCACAGAGACAGCCATGTCAAAAAAGAGCACTGCATTGTAGTCAGCTTAATTTTTTGTTGTTCTGTTTGGTTTTTTTTTTTTTTGTTTTTTTTTTTTTGTAGAAACTTTATATTCTGCACCCTTGCTTCCTCTGAATTCATCCATGTAATCCAGTATATGGGTTGTTACAGGCACTCAGCACTGCACATCCCTGCAACTCAAGAGCAGGATAATCTCAGAGTAAACAGGAACTAGTAAAACTTTACCTTACAGACTCTTCACCATGGTGAAGTTTGCAGGCTTTCTGAAATTTACTCTTAAACCCTCAAAGACAGTTCAGCAAATGGAGACAACTCACCATCACACAGAAAAGCAGGCTGTCTGCACACCTCCAAAAAAGCACACATTGTAAAACCTGGGGCGACATCTTACACCTTCAGTAGAAGCTGACAGCATTTTTAACAAGTTTAAGAGCTATAAAACACTGCACTTTCAGAATGCGTGCCAATTAATTACCCCCAAAACACTACCACTTTAGAGAACATTTCAGTTAATAAAAGGCACTAACAAATTTCACGGGATTCTCCTCCAGCTGTTCCAAATACAATTCTTATGCTCATCTCCTATCCATACATTTCTTGGGTGCATGTCTGGGAGACAAAAGGAGTGACTATCTAGCCACCAGTAATTTCTATATTGTCTCAAAGCTCAGAAGCATTCAAAGCAGCAGCTCAGAACCTTTTTGAATGTTTTTTGATTGCAATTTTGGGTACATAGAGGAGTGCCCTCTGCTCTAGGAAATGAAAGCAACCATATTAAAAGCAGTTCAACTGGTCCATTGCTCAGCCTCCAGTCTACCCACTGCAGTGCCAAAGGGGCAAGAAATCCAATCTTCACATCTAGCTTTCCCACAGCGGATGTTTCTTTGTACCCTCAGGGAGCAAATGGTTTTAAGTACATGGCTGAACACCCGCTATACATTTCTATCTTCATGTAGTTTCTGTCACTTTTTATCCATTTTTAATCCTGCCAGGCTCTTTGTCTTAATGGTATCTGATGGATTTCCCAGGTTAATTATGTACCATGTAAGAAAATATTTTACTTGTATCACTTTTAAATTCATTAGCTTTTAGTATTATTGTATAGCATCCCACTTGCTCTTGATTTATGGGAAAGGCTAAATAGGATTGTCTGACTGACCTCTTCTGGCAATTCACTCTCCTATATACTACTAACATATCACCTCTCATCTGTCTCTTAATCAACTTAACTTTCCCTCATATGGAAGATCTGCCACACCTCTTATAACTTGCTCTTTCACTGGATGCTCTGTGTATCCAGTCTGCCCTTTTAAACAAAAGCCTAAGTATTCAAGGCGAAAGGATCCTTAATATTTCCATTATCAATTTCTTTTTCTTAAAAGAATCAAGTAGCATGTTTGTAACATATTGGTCCTCTGCCCTGAAGAACTGTCCCTAGTGCTCCCCACAGACTAGATTCACAAGAGAATTTTGGGAATTAAATGCTACTTCTGGCCCATACAGAGAATACAGTGTTGCTAGTTTCTCCCTCGTGGCTATCTCACCATGCAGCTATCCAGACTTGCATCAGCAGCTTCAGCCACACAGTCCTGGCAAGAGCAAGAGGAGGGAAAGCAGGGTGGGAAGAGGCTGCCCAAGTCTGCTCCTGTGCTGCAACCCAAAGCAAGAGGAGAGAAGGCAGGGTGGGAAGACTGCTCAGGTCTGTTCCTGTGCTACGACTCAGAGCACTAAGAGCAGGAGCTACTGAGGGAAGTTTCAGACTCAGACTCCTCGGGGGATTAATCATGTGTTTGTATGTATGATAACAACAAAGACAACACACATGCCATATATTCTGCATCCACCTCTAGCATATGCTTATATATCCAATGTATATGCTTATATCCTCTAGCATATACTTATATATCCAATGTATATGGTTAGCAAAGCAAAACCATCTGCATGTGTGCACTTTAGCTCTCTTTCCGCTGGACACTGTTCTGTAGAGCCAATGGTTACTGGCAATTTCTTAGCTGTTGGGGTGGTGAAAGCCTGTCTTCCAAGTCCAAAATCCAATCCAAATCAAAGCTTTTTGACACTTTGAAATAGCCAGAAAGTTCCACATTGTGACAGATTTTGTATTGTGTAAGCATGTATTCAGCCTGGGAAGAAAATAAGTTCTGTGGGGATCAGATTGAAGGTTCCAGTACTTGCCTCAACCACTTTCACCTTAGTTTCTGAGCCCCTTGCAGTCTTTGCGATATTGACTTACCCACAGGACACTCATGGGAAAGACTGCTTTTGCCCCGTTTGTTTTTTTTTTTTTTTTTCGATGTTGCAAAATTCAAATTAATTCTATGTTAGCTCAGTCACATGGACCTGCAATCTACTACGAGATGGGCTAGGGTCCTACACAGTGTGTCAGCTCCCTCAAGACAGCTGCAGTCTAAGACTGAATCATCATTGGCTGATCATGAAGCACCTAGGAGATGCTAAACAAATAACTGGTTTTTACTTTGGGTTGCACATTTAGCTGTAATCCAAATGCAGTTTCACAGATTCCACACAGTTGCAGGCCATGCAGCACTGCAGGAACGTAGAACTGATGATTACCCTTCTCCATAAGACTCTCGAGTTCAAACAAAACAACACAATAATGTTGGTTATTCCAGGTTTCCCAAGTGCTGCTGGTTGGAAAGCAAACCAGCTTTCCTTTTGTGCTTATAACATGCTTCACCTCAAATGTGAGAACTGAAAGATAAGGCATCTACCTTAAACAAACGTGCCCTAGGAAGCAAAATACAAGCACCTTCTTGAGAATGGTAACGCTATTCTTTTTCACATCATGTCTCTTTGAAGTGTAGATAGCCAAAAACATTGGCAATACTTTCCCTCTAGTGCTGCAGTTTTTGAGAGTATTATGCATATTGCAGATGCAGTTTTCTTGCACTAGATTGAAAAAAAGAAATAATCTTATTAAAAATGTAAAAGGATTTCAGGGTTCTGTGCATACTCAGAGAAAAGAGAGATGTCAACAATAAGCATGCCATCTGAACAATAAGGAAGGACCTCTGTCCCATGGGTATAATAGATGTTTTATTAATAACTTGCTTTTATATATTTTTCTCATTTCCCAAAACAACGGAGGTAAGGGGGGGAAGAATGGGCTCAGAAATCAAAACATTTCCTTGACTGGACAATGTGACATCCTCCCTGAAGCACAAGGCTATGAACTAAGACCTGGTGCATTTACTGGGTTCACATTCTCCTGCCCAGGGTACCCTTCTACCATCACAACACCCCTGGCACAGGGACAAAGACTCGCCAGTTCTCAAGAGTCCATCACGGAGCACATTAGCTCCAGCTAATAGATTAAAAAGTTGGGACTTTTAAGTGGCTTAAGCAGACTCAGCACAAGCATTGATAAAAAATTTCTAAGATGTACAAGTTACTCATTCCCTGTGATTGCTGGACAGGGTGTAAGAATGAATGAGGGAGGACAGACACCTTTTTTTCCACTTTATTGAAGAAACAGAGCAGAAACTGCCACAGAAAACTGTTTTTTTCCCCTAACTGAAGTCAACTTTGTTCTGTCAAGTAGAAGTCCCAGCAACAAAGAAGAGAGGTGCTTCTCTGCTCCTCTAAATACCTTCCACCTGAGCTTGTATCCAGACCCTCAGACAGTTTGCCCTTATTTTTCACCCTCTTTTTGCTATTATATAATTTTTTCTCATACACAGCTTGTATATATGAACCTCTTTGGAAATACTGTTCCTGCAGTATAAATCCTCAATAAACTAGTTTCTTAAATAATACCCCAAATGGCTTTAAGGAAGCTAGGCAAATACAGGGGCAGGGGGGTCAGGGACATGGAATGTGTTAAGGCAGAAAGAGCCTAAAATAAATTTACTCTTCCACTTCCTGCCAATATATATGACCCACATTACTATGGAGCAATACTTGGTTTTTGGATAGCCTACCTGCACAAATTGGGTCTTTGCTACAGAAAATAGGTGGTGCTAGAGAAGGTTGTGATCTTATTAAATGCAAAGAAAGATGAAGGCTCTACCTCAGAAGTAATATCATTTTTCCCTAAAATCATCAGCAAACACTTGTTAAGAAAATATTGCTTTGAAAAAAGTAGCAAACAGAGGTGCACCTTAAGATCCTGCTTGCAGGCCAAGCTAGGACAGTGCTGCACGCTCTGCTGAGGCACCCTTCAATGGCTGGCATCACAAGAAATGATCTAAAAAGCTTTTCGAGGTTAAAGAAATTCATCTTTATTCAAATAAGGCTTTAATTACTTCATATCCCAAATAGTTTTGGCACAGTCAGACCATGGATTTTACCTTGTGAAGGTCAAAACCTTTTAAAATCCTCATCTTATCTGTACAGTTGGGTATTCATTCATAAAAGATTTTAAACATTTGACCCCAAACATGTTTGAATGGGGAAAGAATCTGTCACTCACGTATTAGTTTGGGATTCTTTTTTCTGCCTCAGTAAAAGTGTGCTTTGCAAGGCTACTGGGGTCACAAGTTGTGCTTCTTGCCTTTCCTGTAACTGCTCTCCTATGGAAGCAACCAGAACTTACTGGATAGAAAGGAAAAAAAGCACGTAATTAAGAAGCAAGTGTGCATCTGTCTCAGGCCACTTGCCAAGCATAATGTGGGGAGGGAGGGTGGGCAAATTTTCTGCTATTAGAAACTGCTCCTTTTGGACTCCTGTAGCATGGGTGACAGACGCCACGCAGTCAACTCTTGGGAGTTTCTTTGCTCACCTAATGATGAGGAATTTGTGGGATTTGTCAGAAGTTCATCTGACCATAAACATGCCAAAGGCTCCTGAGGTTTAGATAGCTCTGAATGCATCTCTGATTTACTTATTTAGACTTATACCATGCCTAGTTGTCAAAACACAGGTACACATACAAAATAGCAGATGGGTCTGACAATTATCTCCAGGAATCCATGGACAGGTTGTGTCAAAAGGAGTCCAGATGTGTCCTGTGTCACTAAGCCGTAGAAGCAAAGAGAGCATAGGAGAACACTGTCAAAATGGATAGACAGTTTGGCAGGAAAAATCTGGATCACTTGGGATATTTGGCACATTCCAGATTTTCTGATGCCCTCTAAAGAGACCGTGCTTATGGAAAGAAGTCTCCTGAAAACGTTAGACTGTAGCTTGATGAAAAAGCTAGTCCTGCCCTTGAATGTTGTACTCCAGCTCTAGCCCATCTCCTGTAGGGAGAGGAGAGAAGAATATGTTACTATAGCTGGAATTGCAGCTGCTCCCTAGTTTATTATTAAATACATGACATTATTGTGATATTAATATCCTGTTAATTTCACATGACACCCTTCTGATGTAATTAACAAACGACAGGAGGAAGAAAGAGGGAGGTAGCCAAGTGCCTTGTGTTGCTACATTGGTCTCTTGCTGAGCTGTGCATTGCTCAAAAAAAGAGCACCCTCAGCATCCTCCTGCCACCACAGATGAAACAGGTGAGATCACTGTCCATGTTCTCAATGAGGATAATGATTTTTACAGCCCTGGTCCATCTCCTAGAGTAAGAGCAGTCCCAGTGGTACTGATTTTCCTTACATAGTCACTGCCAGTCAGTAGGGACCTGAGATTTCACCATCTTTCTGGTGATAAAGGCACATAGACAGATATAGAGGCTCCGTCTGACACTAAACCCCTTTCAACCCTTTCTGTCTCCCCATCACTTCATCAACCAAACCTAAAAATTCTTGAAGGGCTGTGAAATATCTGTGAAAGAGGTTCAACCTCACAGAGAAACATCTTTGCTTAACATCCACCATGCTGATGGCTGTACCTTAATTACTGTGCATACTGTACTGGTGACAGTAAATATTAGTGCTGTGCGCTACAGAACAAATATCCCTCGATGAAAAATTCAAACGGTATCGAGCTTTTCATTAGTGCAGTAATGGCTTTCTCACACATTTAGCTCATTTTTAACTCAACCTGCTAGGGGAAGGAAATTACATACTTTTTGTTGAATTAGACAGCACTGAGATTATATGAAGGTGCATATTTATATGCAAAGAAATGTATGCCACATTAATCTATTTTTATGCTTTGCAGTACATGTTGATAAGTCATTTGAATGCCAAGATGCATTAGTAAATTGGGAGATATAGCTGGCCCTATGATAAAACAAAATACATGTATTTCATTTAAGAATTCAAAAAATTTCAGTACTTCTGCAGAATATCTTAGAACAATAACTAAGATCATATGATCTAAGGATTAAATCTTTGGACCCTCTTTATAAAGGGAATTTTGTATCCATTGAATGCACATTAGTAATACAATCTGTCCAATATTGGATTGTTCTATCATTTCTCTATGGATCATATTAGTCAGTGTCCTGTTAACATCCATTTTATCATACTGTCATAATATTATATTTAAATGAAATCTGGCACTTTTGGGGTCCTATGCAAGATGAAAAAATGGGTCTCCAGCAGTCTTCCTCTTAGATATAATTGAAAAAGAGGCAAGAATGAGGGCATGCTGTGATTCACGCTGCCAGAGAGTGATCTGGAATCATTCAGATGATGAGTACATAGAGAATGCCGTGCACAGAAAGATGGCAATTTGCTGTACTAATGTTTTGAAAATGAAAATTTCTAGCTGTTTTGCAGAGGAGCTTAGTAGGAAAAGCAGAATTAAAAATAACAATAATAACAAAAAAATCTTTTATAGTCAAACCAGATTATTTCTGTTGGTTTTGGAAAGGCTGCACTGCAAGAAATGTATTTTCTTGATAAGGGTGTAAAACATAAATGAATATTGCTTTATTGACTAAATAAGTATAAAATAGAAGAAATGGAAGTAAAATAGCAAATGAAAAAATTTCTCGGTCTTTCACTGAGGATTAGTTATACAGAAGATTCCAAAGGCACCTTCCGGGCTCCTAAAACAGAATCTCTGATCCTCACTGTGGCCACTTAGCCACAGGGATGGACACCTACATACATTCCGTACTTCAACCCCATAAGACTTTCTGCCACCAAGCAGAAAGCCAAGCTATCTAACAAGCCCCAGCAGGAATGAAAAAATACTTCTCATTCTTCCCAAACAGATTAAAACTGATATCATTGTTCTACTCCTTCAGTGTTTCCACTGAGCTTTAGTACTAACATATCAAACAAGCATTTCAAACCTAGCTTTAGTATCCATGCTTTCAATATTGCTGAACAGTCAGTATTAAAAAGGTATTATTGTTGTTGTCCTTGTTGTTTTTGTTTTTTTGTTTTTTTTTTTTTTTTTGTTTTTTTTTTTTTTTTTGTTTTTGTTTTTTTATTTATTTTTTTTTTTTATTGCTGTATTGTATAGTTGTTTTGACTAGCTTTGTTCTTGATATCATAATTTTGCATTGAATGAAGCAAATTTAGTACTATGTCCCTTTCTTAAGGGTTTTGTTGTTAAGGACTTCCAAGTTCGTGCAGCTGACCTGTCCCCAAGAGAATGACTCAGCCACCTGACCTGAGTCTTCTTTCGGAAACTGAACCCATCTTCTGCAAAAATCAAACCCTGCCTTTGGTCCCTGTTTCAGCAAGGATGCAATCAGAGACCTGTGGAGAAAGCAGGGCCACAGGGCTCTGTTCAGCCTTACGATGTCCAGGGGAACACTTCCTCATCAAATACATGAGAAAATTTATTTTAGTCACTACTCTCTGCAGAGATCACACTGTATGGTAACGACTACTGTATCTGCATGTTGGAACAGACACAATCAAAATCAGTGTTGTTCAGCAGGCTTTAAATGTCCTTTAATATATGGTACATCATCCACATTTTTGCCTTTCATTTTGCAGTTTAAGTTTATCTTGGTCACCTAGCTAGCCCTCACCATCCCCTGCATTTATTGGTGACATCTTTAAAACATTTTTTCTTGTTTTCCTTAATGTCTGTTTTTCCCATTGCTATTTAAATTTTTTATAAGTCTCTGTACACTGAAACAGCCAAAGTGTGATCTTTCCAGCAGAAAGGAGGAGACTCCTTTACTTAGAAGGAACTGCAGGAACATATGTGCTTTGCAGGGCTATGAATTACCCAGAAAGAGATGGTTCCTGGGAAAACAGTATTAAGTGCTGAGATAGGCAATTTAATACGCATGTGAGTCCAGGTGAATGGGGAATCTTCAAGAAACTCCCATTGAGCTGAAATTGGGACCATTTTTATAGCTTTCAGTTTTGAGGTCACAGTCACCCAAACTGGAAACTTAAAAATGACTTCAGAAAGGCAAATGCTAACTAGATTTCACACTAGATTTCATTTTACTTGGCATTACAGAAAGAATGCAGGTATTAAATAGACAGTTTCCTGTATACAATAAGGTTAATTAGTAGCAAGGGATGGAAATCAGTGTAGACATAACTCTTTTAGACAGGTATCAAAAATAATCCCCTGATCCCTACAGACCCCAGCTGCACTGAAAGAAGAACAATATAAAAGATTCTTTAAAAGAAATTTTTCAAACATTCTCCAGGTGTCCCAGCTATATTTAAATAGGCCCATGGCCCCATGTGTACTCCAGCCCTTTCTGCTCTACAGTTCCCTTGCTCCAAGTTAAATGAGCAGAGTACTTGCACAGAATTTTGAGGTGCAACATAAAGGATTTCTGTACAAAGAGACTGGGATTGCAAACCGAGACAGACAGGAGAACAAAAAGAAGAATATATTCTGGACTGAATGGGACTTTCCTAAGCTCCTTATCAATAAGGTTAATAAGGGTCCATGCAATTTACTGATCACAACGATGAAACTGGGCTGGAGGTGTAAAGGAGCTACATAGATACTGGGTTTTAGTCTTTCGCATGGACTACCACATTAAAGTCCCTTTACCCTTCCCCTGTCACCCCACTCAAGAGAATGAACCATAGTCTGTGTGATTGGCCTTGCTAAAATCCCTGCCCTGCTATTACACTTCTACCTGCCCTAGTTAAGCAGATTAATAATTATTTTCTAGAATTTGATCCTCCGGTCCCTTTGTAATTGAAGCAGTAATGCTCAGATATTTCTAAAAAATGTATTTCTAAAAAATGTATTTCTGAAAAATACATTTCCTTTTTTCTTTCATTTAATTTTGTTATCCTCAATCATATGCATGATAGGAAAAAAAAATCCAAACTTCTATCTCCTTTATAAAATACATGTCATATCAAAAAGGTGACAAGAGGGGGAAAAGTAATTAGTGAGTTCACAGAGTTCAGTAGAAAAGTTAAAATAGAGTAACACATTACTTTTTATGTTAAGATTTCACAAGACAAATCTTGCCTGTGTTTTAATTGCATGTGACCCTGGCAGTCCCACTCTGAAATGAAGTGCCGTAAAATTAAAGATGACAGACGCTCAAAACAAGTCTTGTGATCTTGATTAAACTACAAAGACCACACTTTCTCTCTGCTGCAACTCAGATATGATGGGCTGTTTTATTTGGGGAATTGCTTCATTAATGCTTTCTTTGACTAGACATGTTTATTATAAAAAAAAAAAGAAAAAACTGAATATGGTGATATCTTGCACAGCTAAATAAAGTCTAAAAGACAAGTAAAAAAATTAGGAATCTTTAAATAACCTCAAATGCTTCTTTTAAAGATCATTGGTACATAGCCTTGGATGTCATGGTTTAGTGGGAGGTGTCCCTGCCCATGGCAGGGGGGTTGGAACTCGATGATCTTGAGGTCCTTTCCAACCCTAACTATTCTATGATTCTATGATTCTATGATTTGTAGAAGGAGGCATGAAGCATGCCTGCAGTGTATAGTACCTATTTTGAAATGTACGAGCTCAGGGTTGGGTTTGGTTTGGTTTTTTTTCTTTTCACAGTTATGTCTGTAAGCATCAAAATGATTGCTCGGTCAGTATTATCTGACAATTAAGTTAAATTTCCACAAGCCAGAACTAAATAAAAATAAAAAATAAAAAAGGGTGTGAGGGGAGAAAAGTAAAGTGGAAAATAAAAAGTGCCGTGTCTTTTTCCAACAAAATTCTTGCTAATTTTCAGAAATGTAGTGAAGAAAACCAAGTGCAATTGGATACGTGCAGACTTTCAGATCTGTAAGCCTACAGAAATCATGTACTTCCAAACTTGCTCTTTTATCTAGACTTCGTTACTAAAGAACCTGAAGGACCATACGCAACACTTTAACATACCTTACTTTTTCAGACCAAGATATGAGCAACATTTGGCTTTCTGTATCAAATGTCAGTTCAAAGAATCAGGGCTATTAGTTAATCAAGAGATTCAGTGGATCAGTGTTTCAACAATGTCAGCCACTAGTACCCTACTACTGTTGTCATTGTCACAAATGTGACAGGGATATTAGGGCCTTACTTCACTCAAAGGAAAAGAAAACAAACCTTATTAACAATAATTTACATGTCGGAACAAGTCCAGAGGAGGGCCATGAGGATGATCAGGGACTGGAGCACCTCCCGTATGAAGATAGGATGAGAAAGTTGGGGCTGTTCAGCCTGGAGAAGAGAAGGCTGCATGGAGACCTCATAGCAGCCTTCCAATATCTGAAGGGGGCCTATAGGGATGCTGGGGAGGGACTCTTCATTAGGGACTGTGGTGATAGGACAAGGGGTAATGGGTTAAAACTTGAACAGGGGAAGTTTAGATTGGATATGAGGAAGAAAGTCTTTAGTGTAAGGGTGGTGAAGCACTGGAATGGGTTGCCTAAGGAAGCTGTGAATGCTCCGCTGCTGGCGGTGTTCAAGGCCGGGTTGGACATAGCCTTGGATGGCATGGTTTAGTGTGAGGTGTCCCTGCCCATGCAGGGGGGTTGGAACTACATGATCTTGAGGTCCTTTCCAATCCTAACTATTCTATGATTCTATTCTATTCTATTCTATCCTATGATTCAGGACTGGGGCACTAAATCAGCAAACCTAGCAGTCACATGCCTGCTGTCCATTTCATAAATAATTTCACAGACTTCATTAGGATTTCCCGCATGACTAAATAATGTTCACTTCAGGAGGCAAAGGAACACCACTCGGTACCATAGAAAATCATAGAATCATAGAATAGTTAGGGTTGGAAAGGACCTTAAGATCATCTAGTTCCAACTCCCCTGCCATGGGCAGGGACACCTCCTACTAAACCATGCCATCCAAGGCTCTGTCCAACTCAGCCTTGAACACCGGCAGCAATGGAGCATTCACAACTTCCCTGGGCAACCCATTCCAGT
Organism: Amazona ochrocephala; assembly: GCA_039720435.1. NCBI lineage: Eukaryota > Metazoa > Chordata > Aves > Psittaciformes > Psittacidae > Amazona > Amazona ochrocephala. The sequence goes on from CM077881.1 coordinate 38,321,933, forward strand.
GCTTCACCACCCTTACAGTAAAGAATTTCATCCTCATACCCAATATAAACTTCCCCTGTTTAAGTTTGAACCCGTTACCCCTTGTCCTATCACCACAGTCCCTAATGAAGAGTCCCTCCCCAGCATCCCTATAGGCCCCCTTCAGATATTGGAAGGCTGCTATGAGGTCTCCATGCAGCCTTCTCTTCTCCAGGCTCAACAGCCCCAACTTTCTCAGCCTGTCATCATACGGGAGGTGTTCCAGTCCCCTGATCATCCTCATGGGCCTTCGTTGGACTTGTTGCAACAGTTCCATGTCCTTTTTCTGTTGAGGACACCAGAACTGCACACAATACTCCAAGTGAGGTCTCACAAGAGCAGAGTAGAGGGGCAGGATCACCTCCCTCGACCTGCTGGTCACGCTCCTTTTGATGTAGCTCAGGATACGGTTGGCTTTCTGGGCTGCGAGTGCACACTGCAGGCTTATGTTCATTTTCTCATTGATCAACACCCCCAAGTCCTTCTCTGCAGGGCTGCTCCGAATCTCTTCTCTGCCCAACATGTAGCTGTGCCTGGCATTGCTCCAACCCAGGTGGGGGACCTTGCACTTGGCATGGTTAAATTTCATCAGGTTGGCATCAGCCCACCTCACAAGCGTGTCAAGGTCCCTCTGGATGGCATTCCTTCCTCCAGTGTATCAACCGAACCACACAGCTTGGTGTCATCGGCAAACTTGCTGAGGGCTCACTCAATCCCACTGTCCATGTCACCCACGAAGATGTTGAACAAGACCGGTCCCAACACCCATCCCTGAGGGACACCACTTGTTACTGGTCTCCAACTGGACATTGAGCCATTGAGCACAACTCTTTGCATGCGGCCATCCAGCCAGTTCTTTATCCACCAAGTGGTCCACCTATCAAATTGATGTCTCTCCAACTTAGAGAGAAGGATCTCATGTGAGACAGTGTCAAACGCCTTGCACAAGTCCAGGTAGATGACATCAACTGCTCTACCCCTGTCCATCAGTTCTGTAGCTCCATCATAGAAGGCCACCATATTGGTCGGGCAGGATTTCCCCTTAGTGAACCCATGCTGGCTGTCACCAACCACCTTGTTGGTGTTCATGGGCCTCAGCATGCCTTCCAGGAGAATGTGCTCCAAGATTTTGCCCGGCACAGAGGTGAGGCTGACTGGCCTGTAGTTCTCTGGCACATCCATTTTCCTTTTCTTGAAAATGAGGGTTATATTTCCCTTTTTCCAGTCGTCGGGAACTTCACCTGACTGCCATGATTTTTCAAATATGATAGACAGTGGCTTAGTAACTTCATTTGCCAGCTCCTTCAGGACCCATGGATGGATTTCATCCGGTCCCATGGACTTCTATACGTTCAGGTTCCTAAGATGGTCTCGAACCAGATCCTCTCCTCCAGTGGGCCCAGGGTCTTCATTCTCACTGTCCCTGCGTCTGCCTTCCAAGACTTGGGTGGTATGGTCAGAGCATTTTCCGGTGAAAACTGAGGCAAAGAAGTCATTAAGAACCTCAGCCTTCTCCAAATCCAGGGTAGCCAGTTCTCCCGATGGCTTCTGGAGAGGGCTCACGTTGTCCCTAGCCTGTCTTTTATTTGCCATATACCTATAGAATCCCTTCCTGTTATCCTTAACATCCCTAGCCAAGTTTAATTCTAAGTGGGCCTTAGCTTTCCTAACCTGGTTCCTCGCTTCCCAGACAACATCCCTGTATTCTCTGCAGGCCACCTGTCCTTGCTTCCACCTTTTATAAGCCTCTTTTTTCCTTCGAATTTTCCTCAGCAGCTCCTTATCCATCCAAGGAGGTCTCCTGGTCCTCCTGCAGCACTTCCTTCTAGTAGGGATGCATTGCTCCTGACCTTGCAGCAGGTGATCCTTGAATATCAACCAACAGTCTTGGGCCCCCCTGCCCTCTAGGGCTATATCCCATGGAATCTTACTGAGCATGTTCCTGAAGAGGCCAAAGTCTGCTCTCTTGAAGTCCAGGGCAGTGAGCTTGCTGCACGCTCTTCTCACTGCCCTGAGGATTTTGAATTCGACCATCTCATGATCACTGCAATCAAAGCTGCCCTGGAGCGTCACATTTCCAACCAGCCCTTCCCTGTTGGTGAGGACGAGGTCAAGTATGGCACCTCTCCTTGTTGGCTCCTCTATTACTTGCAGAAGGAAGCTGTCTTCCACAGAATTGAGGAACTTCCTGGATTGCTTGTGCCGGGCTGTACCATCCCTCCAACAGATATCAGGGTGGTTGAAGTCCCCCATGAGAACAAGGGCCTGCGCGCATGAGGCTGTTCCTATCTGTCTATAGAGCTCTTCATCCACCGAGTCCTCTTGGTCAGGCAGTCTGTAACAGATCCCCACAATAATGTCACCCATCGCTGTTCTCCCTTTAACCCTCACCCACAAACTCTCTATTGACTGCTCACCTGTCCCCAGACACTAAATTGTGTCCCATGTTCAAGGTACCCAAACCCCTGACTATAGCACCACCCTTCTAATCATTTATTAACCTGCCCAATCCTCCTAGCCTTTTTAAGTTCCTGCCCTGTATCCTGGAGAATTGACAAAAAGACAACCTGCGCTCCAGAGCTGCTAACCAACTCTCCCAGAGTTCTGTAGTCCTTCTTTATGTTCTCCATGCTACTGCTATCTATATCAGTA